>JANJXV010000048.1:165000-202500 GCA_024803745.1 Megascapheus bottae | reverse complement strand
AGGGTTTGGGGTAGGGTTAGGGTTAGGATTAGTGTTAGGGGTAGTGTTAGGGCTAGGGTTAGGGTTAGGGTTATTGTTACGGGTAGGTTTAGGGTTAGGATTAGCGTTATTGTTAGGGGTAGGGTTAGGGTTAGGATTAGGGTTAAGGTTAGGGTTAGGATTAGGATTAGGGGTAGGGGTATGAATATGGTTAGGGTTAAGGTTAGGGTTAGGTTGGGGTAAGGGTAGGGGTAGGGGTACGGGTAGTCATAGGGTTATGGTTAGGATTAGGTTTAGTGCTAGGACTAGGGTTAGGTTTAGGTTTAGGGGTAGGGTTAGGGGTAGGGTTAGGATTTGGGTTAGGGTTAGAGGTAGGGTTAGGTGTAGGGTTAGGGTTAGAGGTAAGGGTAGGGATAGGGATAGGGTTAGGGTTAGGATTAGGGTTAGCGTTAGGGTTAGGGTTAGGGTTAGGGTTAGGGTTAGGGTTAGGGTTAGGGTTAGGGTTAGGGCTAGGGCTAGGGTTAGGGTTAGGTTTAGGGTTAGGGTTAGGGTTTTATGATTAGGGTTAGGGTTAGGGGTAGGGTAGGGGTAGGGTTAGGGTTATGTTTAGGGTTAGGGTAAGGGTTAGGGTTGGGTTAGGTGTAATTTTAGGGTTAGGGTTAGGGTAAGGTTTAGGGTTAGGGGAAGGGTTAGGGTTAGGGTTAGGGTAATGGGTAGGGTTAGCTTTAGGGTTAAGGTTAGGGTTAGGGTTAGGATTAGAGTTAGGTTAGGGGTAGGGTTATGGTTAGGGTAAAGGTTAGGGTTAGGGGTAGGGTTAGGTTTAGGTTTAGGGTTAGGGTTAGGTTTAGGGGTAGGGGTAGGGTTAGGGTTAGGGCTAGGGCTAGGGTTAAGTTTATGGTTAGGGTTAGGGTTAGGGGTAGGGTTAGGATTTGGGTTAGGGTTAGAGGTAGGGTTAGGGGTAGGGGTAGGGTTAGAGGTAAGGTTAGGGATAGGGATAGGGTTAGGGTTAGGATTAGGGTTAGCGTTAGGGTTAGGGTTAGGGTTAGGGTTAGGGCTAGGGCTAGGGTTAGGGTTAGGGTTAGGGTTAGGGCTAGGGCTAGGGTTAGGGCAAGGGCAAGTGTTAGGGTTAGGGTTAGGATTAGGGTTAGGGTTTTAGGATTAGGGTTAGGGTTAGGGTTAGGGGTAGGGCTAGGGGTAGGGTTAGGGTTAGGGTTAAGTTTAGGGTGAGGGTAAGGGTTAGGGTTGTGTTAGGGGTAATTTTAGGGTTAGGGTTAGGTGTAGGGTTAGGGGAAGGGTTAGGGTTAGGGTTAGGGTAAGGGGTAGGGTTAGGTTTAGGGTTAAGGTTAGGTTTAGGGGTAGGATTAGAGTTAGGGTTAGGGGTAGGGTTATGGTTAGGGTAAAGGTTATGGTTAGGGGTAGGGTTAGGTTTAGGGTTAGGGTTAGGGTTAGCGTTAGGGGTAGGGTTAGGGTTAGGGTTAGCGTTAGGGTTAGGGGTAGCATTAGGAGTAGGCTTAGGTTTAGGGTTAGGGTTACTTTAAGGGGTAGGGTTAAGGTTAGGGGTAGGTTTAGGGTTAGGGTTAGGGTTAGGATTAGGGTTAGGGTTTTAGGGTTAGGGTTAGGGTTAGGGTTTGGGGTAGGGGTAGGGTTAGGGGTAGGGTTAGGGTTAGGGTAGGGTTAGAGGTAGGGTTAGGGTTAGGGTTATGGGTAGGGGTAGGGGTAGGGTTAGGGTTAGGAGTAGGGTTAGGTTAGGGGTAGGGGTTGGGGTAGGGGTAGGGTTAGGGTTAGGATTAGGGTTAGGGTTAGGGTTAGGATTATGGTTAGGTTTAGGGGTAGGTTTAGGTGTAGGGTTAGGGTTAGGGTTAGGGCTAGGGGTATGGGTACGGGTAGTGATAGGTGTAGGGTTAGGGTTAGGATTAGGGTAGGGTTAGGGTAAGAGTTAGGATTAGGGTTAGGGGTAGGGATAGGGGTAGGGATAGGGTTAGGTTTAGGGTTCGGGCTAGGGCTAGGGTTAGGGTTAGGGTTAGGTTTAGGGCTTGGGCTAGGGTTAGGGTTAGGGTTAGGATTAGGGTTAGGGTTTTATGGTTAGGGTTAGGGGTAGGGGTAGGGGTAGAGGTACGGGTAGGTGTAGTTTTAGGGTTAGGGTTAGGTTTAGGGTTAGGTTAGCGTTAGGGGTACGGTTAGGGTTAATGTAAGGGGTAGGGGTAGGGTTAGAGTTAGGGTTAGGGTTAGGGGTAGGGGTAGCTTCAGGGGTAGGGTTAGGGTTAGGGTTAGGGGTAGGGTTATGTATAGGGTTAGGGTTAGGGTTAGGGTTAGGGTTAGGGTTAGATTTAGGGTTAGGGGTAGGGTTACGGTTAGGGTTAGGGTTAGGTTTAGGCTTAGGGTTAGGGGTAGCGTTAGGGGTAGGGTTAGGGGTAGGGCTAGGGTTAGGGTTAGGATTAGGGTTACGGGTAGGGGTAGGGTTTGGGTTAAGGTTTGGGTTAGGGTTAGGGTTAGAGTTAGGATTATGGGTAGGGTTAGGGTTATGGTTAGGGGTAGGGTTTCTGTTAGGGGTAGGGCTAGGGGTAGGGGTACAGGTAGGTTTAGGGTCAGGATTAGGGTTAGGGGTAGGGGTAGGGTTAGGGTTAAGGTCAGTGTTAGGGGTAAGGGTAGGGGTAGGCTTAGGGGTATGGTTTGGGTTAGAGTTAGGGTTAGGATTAGGTTTAGGGGTAGAGGTGGGGGTTGGGATAGGTTTAGGGTTAGGTGTAGGGGTAGGGTTAGGGTTAGGGGTAGGGGTAGGTGTAGGGGTAGGGGTAGGGTTAGGGTTAGGATTAGGGGTAGGGTTAGAGTTAGGGTTAGGGTTAGAGGTAGGAGTAGGCTTAGGGTTAGGATTATGGTTAGGGGTAGGGTTAGGTTTAGGGTTAGGGTAAGATTTAGATTTAGGGGTAGGTTTAGGGGTAGGTTTAGGGTTAAGTTTACGGGTAGGGTTAGGGTTACGGTTAGGGTTCGGGGTAGGGTTAGGGTTAGGGTTAGGGTTAGGGTTAGGGGTAGATTTAGGTGTAGGGGTAGGGTTGGGGTTAGGGGTAGGATTAGGGGTAGCGTTAGGGTGAGGTGTAGGGTTAGGGTTAGTGTTAGGGGTAGGGTTAGGGTTAGTGGTAGGGGTAGGGGTAGGGTTAGGGTTAGGGGTAGGTTTAGGGTTAGGTGTAGGGTTAGGTTTAGGGGTAGGATTAGGATTAGGTGTAAGGGTAGGGTTAGGGTTAGGGATAGGGGTAGGGGTAGGGTAAGGGTTAGGGTTAGGTTAAGGGTTAGGGTTAAGGTAGGGATAGGGTTAGCTTTAGGGATAGAGTTAAGTTAGGGTGAGGGTGAGGGTAAGGGTAAGGGTTATGGTTAGGTTTAGGGTTAGGGTTAGGGTAAGGGTAAGGGTTAGGGTTAGGGTTAGGGTTAGGTTTAGAGTTAGGGTTGGTGTTACGGAAAGTCTAAGGGTTAGGGTTAAGGTTAGGTTTAGGTTTAGGGTTAGTGTTAGGATTAGGGTAAGAGTAAGGGTTAGGTTAGGTTTAGGATTAGGGTTAGGGTTAGGTTTAGGGTTAGGGTTAGGGTTAGGGTTAGGTTTAGGGTTGGGGTTAAGGTTAGGGTTAGGGTTAGGGTGAGGGTAAGGGTAAGGGTTAGGGTTAGGGTTAGGGTTAGGGTTAGGGTAAGGGTTAGGGTTAGGGTTAGCGTTAGGGTTACGGTTAGGTTTAGGGTTACGGTTAGGGTTAGGATTAAGGTTAGGGTTAGGGTTAGGGTTAGGGTTAGCGTTAGGGTAAGGGTAAGGGTTTGGGTTATGGTTAGGCTTAAGGTAAGGGTAAGGCTTAGGGTTAGGGTTAGGGTTAGGGTTAGTGTTAGGCTTAGGTTTAGGGTTAGGGTTAGGGTTGGGGTAAGGGTAAGTGTCAGGGTTAAGTTTAGGGTTAGGGTTAGTTTTAAATTAGGGTTAGATTTAGGGTAAGTGTAAGGGTTAGGGTTAGGATTAGTGTTAAGGTGAGTGTAAGGGTTAGGGTTAGGTTTAGGGTTATGTTTAGTGTTAGGGTTAGTTTTAGGGTTAGGGTTAGGATTAGGGTAAGGGTAAGAATTAAGGTTAGGATTAGGGTTAGGGTTAGGGTTAGGGTAAGGGTTAGGGTTAGGGTTAGGTTTATGTTTCGAGTGAGGGTAAGGATAAGTTTTATGTTTAGGGTTAGGGTTATTGTTAGGGTAAGGGTTAGGGTTAGGTTTAGCGTTGGCGTTAAGTTTACGGTTAGGATTATGGTTAGGGTTAGGGTTAGGGTAAGGGTTAGGGTTAGGGTTTGGGTTAAGTTAATTGTTAGGGTTAGGGTTAGGGTAAGTGTTAGGTTTAGGGTTAGGGTAAGGGTTAGGGTTAGGGTTAGGGTTAGGGTAAGGGTAAGTGTTAGGGATAGGCTTAGGGTTAGGGTTAGTGTTAGGATAAGGGTAAGGGTTATGGTTAGGGTTAGGGTTAGGGTTCGGGGATAGGGTTAGGCTTAGGGTTATGGTTAAGTTTAGGGTCAGGTTTAGGGTAAGGTTAAGGGTTAGGTTTAGGTTTAGGGTTAGGGTTAAGTTTAGGATTAGGGATAGGGTTAGGGTAAGGGTTAGGGTTAGGGTTAGGTAAGGGTTAAGGTTAGGGTTAGGGTTAGGGTTAGATTTAGGGTTAGGTTTATGGTAAGGTTAAGGTGTAGGGTTAGTGTTAGGGTTACGGTAAGGGTTAGGGTTACCGTTAGGGTAAGGGTAAGGCTTAGGGTTAGGGTTAAGGTAAGGTTACGTGTTAGGGTTAGTGTTAGGGTTATGGTTAGGGTAAGGGTTAGAGTTAGGTTTAGTGTAAGGGTAAGATTTTGGGTTAGGGTTGGGTGTAGGGTTAGTGTGAGGGTTAGGGTAGGGGTAAGGGTTAGGGTTAGGTTTAGGGTTATTTAGGATTAGAGTAAGGGTAAGGGTTAGGGTTAGAGTTAGGGTTCGGTAAGGGTTAGGGTTATGGTTAGGGTCAGGGTTAGGTTAAGGGTAAGTGTTAGGGTTAGGGTTAGGGTTAGGATAAGTTTAAGGGTTAGGGTTAGGGTTACGGTTAGGGTTAGCGTAAGGGTTAGGGTTAGCGTTAGGGTAATGGTAAGGGTTAGGTTTAAGGTTAGGGTTAGGTTTAGGTTTAGGGTTAGGGTTAGGGTAAGGGTAAGGGTTAGGGTTAAGGTTAGGTTTAGGTTTAGTTTTAGGATTAGGGTTATACTTAGGGTAAGGGTATGGGTTAGGGTTAGGATTAGTGTTAGGGTTTGGGTAAGGATTAGGGTTAGGGTTAGGGTTAGGGTTAGTTTTAGGGTTATGGTTAGGGTTAGGGTAAGGGTAAAAGTTAGGGTTAGGATTAGGGTTAGGGTTAGGGTAAGGGTTAGGGTTAGGGTTAGGGTAAGGGTTAGGGTTAGGGTTAGGGTTAGAGTTAAGGTAAGGGTAAGTTTTAGGGTTAGGGTTAGTGTTAGGGTTAGGGTAATAGGGTTAGATTTAGCGTTGGGGTTATGGTTAGGTTTAGGGTTAGCGTAAGGGTAAGCGTTAGGGTTAGGGTTAGGGTTAGGGTAAGGTTTAGGGTTAGAGTTAGGGTTAGGTTAGGGGTTAGGGAAAGTTTAGGGTTAGGGTTAGGGTTAGGGTAAGGGTTAGGGTTAGGGGTTAGGGTTTGTGTTAGGGTTAGGGTAAGGGTTAGGGTTAGGGTTAGGGTTAGGATTAGGATAAGGATTAGGGTTAGGGTTAGAGTTAGGTTAAGGGTAAGTTTTAGGGTTAGGGTTAGGGTTAGCGTGGGGTTAAGGTTAGAGTTAGGATTCGGGTGAGGGTAAGGGTTAGGGTTAGGGTAGGTTTTGGTTAAGTGTTAGGGTTAGGGTTAGGGTTAGGTTTAGGGTTATGCTAGGGTAGGGGTTAGGGTTAGGGTTAGGGTTAGGTGTTAGGGTTAGGGTTAGGGTTAGGGTTAGGTTTAGGGTTAGGGTTTGTGTAAGGTTTAGGGTTAGGAAAGGGTAAGGGTTAGGGTTAGGGTTAGGGTTAGGTTAAGGATTAGGGTTAGGGTTAGGGTATCGGTAAGGCTTAGGGTTAGGGTTAGGGTTTGGGTAAGTGTTAGGGTTAGGGTTCGCTTTAGTTTTAGGGTTTTTGTAACGGTAAGGGTAAGGGTTAGGGTTAGGGTTGGGGTTAGGGTTTGGGTTAGGTTTAGGGTTAGGTTTAGGTTTACGGTTAGGGTAAGGGTAAGGGTAAGGGTTTGGGTTAGGGTTAGGGTTAGGAGAGGGTAACAGTTAGGGTTACGGTTAGGGTTAGTGTAAGGATTAGGTTTAGGGTTAGTGTTAGGGGAAGGTTTAGGGTAGGGTTAGGGTTAGTAGTAAGTTTAGGGTTAGGTTAAGGGTAATGGTTAGGGTTAGGGTTAGGGTAATGGTTAGGGTTAGGGATTATGGTTAGGGTTAGGTTTAGGGTTAAGTTTATGGAAAGGATAAGACTTAGGGTTAGGGATATGGTTAGGTTTTGGGTTACGTTTAGGGTTAGGGTTAGGTTAAGGGTTAGGGTTAGGGTTAGGGTTATGGTTATGGTGAGGGTTAGATTTAGGGTAAGGGTAAAGGTTAGGGTTAGGGTGAGGGTTAGGGTTAGGGTAATTGTTACCGTTAGGTTTAGGTTTAGGTTAGGGTTAGGGTTACTGTTAGGGTTAGGGTAATTGTAAGGGTTAGGTTTAATGTAGGGTTAGGCTTAGCCTTAGGGTTAGGGTTAATGTTAGGGTGAGGGTGAGGTAAGGTTAAGGGTTAGGGTTAGGTTTAGGGTTAGGGTTGGGGTAAGGGTAAGGGTTAGAGTTAGGGTTAGGGTGAAAGTTAGGGTTAGGTTTAGGGTTAGGGTTAGGATTAGGGTAAGGGTAAGGGTTAGGGTTAGGTTTAGGGTTAGGGTTAGGGTAAGGGTAAGGGTTAGAGTTAGGGTTAGGGTGAAAGTTAGGGTTAAGATTAGGGTTAGGGTTAGGGTAAGGGTTAGGGTTAGGGTTAGGTTTAGGGTTAGGGTTAGGGTAAGGGTAAGGGTTAGGGTTAGGTTTAGGGTTAGTGTTAGGGTTAGGGTTAGGTTTAGGGTTAGCGTTAGGGTAAGGGTAAGGGTTAGGTTTACGGTTAGGCTTAAGGTAACGGTAAGGGTTAGGGTTAGGATTAGGGTTAGGTTTAGAGTAAGGGTTAGGGTTAGGTTTAGCGTAAGGGTAAGGTTTAGGTTTAGGGTTAGGTATAGGGTTAGGGTTAGGGTAAGTTTAAGGGTTAGGGTTAGGTTTAGGGTTAGATTTAGGTTTAGAGTAAGGTTAAGGTTTGGGGTTAGTGTTGGGGTAAGGGTTAGGGTTAGGGTTAGGGTTAGGTTAGGGGATAGGATAAGGGTAAGTGTTAGGGTTAGGGTTAGAATAAGGGTAAGGGTTAGGGTTAGGGTTAGGGGTTAGTGTTAGGGTTAGGGTTAGGGTTAGGTTTAGGGTTACGGATACGGTAAGGGTAAGGGTTAGGGGTAGGGTTAGGGTTAGTGTTAGGTTTAGGGTTAGAGTTAGGGTAAGGGCAATTGTTAGGGTTAGGGTTGAGCTTAGGGTTAGGATTAGGGTTAGGGTTAGTGTTAGGTTTAGGGTTAGGGTAAGGGTTAGGGTTAGGGTTAGGGTTAGGTTAGGGGATAGGGTAAGGGTAAGTGTTAGGGTTACGGTTAGAATAAGGGTAAGGGTTAGGGTTAGGGTTAGGGGTTAGTGTTAGGGTTAGGGTTAGGTTTAGGTTTAGGGTTACGGTTACGGTAAGGATAAGGGTTAGGGGTAGAGTTAGGGTTAGTGTTAGGTTTAGGGTTAGAGTTAGGGTAAGAGCAATTGTTAGGGTTAGGGTTGAGCTTAGGGTTAGGATTAGGGTTAGGGTTAGTGTTAGGTTTAGGGTTAGGGTTAGGGTAAGGGTAAGCATTAGGGTTAGGGTTAGGGTAAGGGTTAGGGTTAGGGTTAGAGTTAGAGTTAGGTTTACGGTTAGGGTAAGGGTTAGGGTTAGGGTTAGGGTTAGGGAAAGGGTAAGGGTTTGGGTTAGGGTTAGGCTTAGGTTTAGGGTTCGGGTTAGGGTTGGGGTAAGGGTAAGGGTTAGGGATAAGTTTAGGGTTAGGGTGAGTTTTAAATTAGGGTTAGGGTTAGGATAAGTGTAAGGGTTACGGTTAGGATTAGTGTTAATGTTAGGGTAAGGGTTAGTTTTAGGTTTAGGGTTATGGTTACTGTTAGGGTTAGTTTTAGGGTTAGGGTTAGGGTTAGGGTAAGGTTAAGAAATAGGGTTAGGATTAGGGTTAGGGTTAGGGTAAGGGTTAGGGTTAGGGTTAGGATTAGGGTAATGGTTAGGTTAGGGTTAGGGTTAGGGTAAGGGTTAGGGTTAGGGTTAGGGTAGGGGTTAGGGTAGGTTTAGGGTTAGGGTTAGGGTTAGGGTAAGGGTTAGGGATAAGGGTAAGGGTTAGGGTTAGGTTTAGGGTTAGGGTTAGGGTAAGGGTTAGGGTTAGGGTTAGGTTTAGGGTTAGGGTTAGGGTTAGGGTTAGGGAAAGGGTAAGGGTTAGGGTTAGGGTTAGGGTTAGGGTTAGGGTAAGGAATAGGGTTAGGGTTTGGGTAACGGAAGGCTTAAGGTTAGGGTTAGGGTTTGGGTAAGTGTTAGGGTTAGGGTTCGTGTTAGGTTTAGGGTTTTCTTTACGGTAAGGGTAAAGGTTAGGCTTAGGGTTTGGGTTAGGGTTAGGGGTAGGTTTAGTGTAAGGGTAAGGTTTCAGGTTAGGGTTGGGTCTAGGGTTCGTGTTAGTGTTAGGGGAAGGGGAAGGGTTAGGGTTAGTGTTAGGTTTATGTTTAGGATTGGAGTAAGGGTAAGGGTTAGGGTTGGAGTTAGGGTTAGGGTTAGGGTTAGGATAAGGTTAAGGGTTAGGGTTAGGGTTACGGTTAGTGTTAGCGTAAGGGTTAGGGTTAGTGTTAGGGTAATGGTAAGGGTTAGGGTTAAGGTTAGGGTTAGGTTTAGGTTTAGGTTTAGGGTTAAGGTTAGGGTAAGGGTAAGGTTTAGGGTTAAGGTTAGGTTTAGGTTTAGTTTTAGGATTAGGGTTATATTAAGGGTAAGGGTACGCGTTAGGGTTAGGATTAGTGCTAGGGTTGGGGTAAGGGTTAGGTTTAGGGTTAGGGTTAGGGTTAGGGTTAGTTTTAGGGTTAGGGTTAGGGTAAGGGTAAAAGTTAGGGTTAGGATTAGGGTTAGGGTTAGGGTAAGGGTTAGGGTTAGGGTTAGGGTTAGGGTTAGGGTAAGGTAAGGGTTAGGGTTCAGGTTAGGGTTAGGGTAAGGGTTAGGGTTAGGGTAAGGGTTAGGGTAGGGGTTAGGGAAAGTTTAGGGTTAGGGTTAGGGTTAGGGTAAGGGTTAGGGTTAGGGGTTAGCGTTAGTGTTACGGTTAGGGTAAGGGTTAGGGTTAGGGTTAGGGTTGGATAAGGGTTAGGGTTAGAGTTAGGGTTAGAGTTAGGGTAAGGGTAAGTTTTAGGGTTAGGGTTAGGGTTAGCGTGGGGTTAAGGTTAGAGTTAGGGTTCGGGTAAGGGTAAGGGTTAGGGTTAGGGTAGGGTTTGGTTTAGTGTTAGGGTTAGGGTTAGGGTTAGGGTTAGGTTTAGGGTTAGGTTTAGGTTTACGGTTAGGGTAAAGGTAAGGGTTTGGGTTAGGGTTAGGGTTAGGAGAGGGTAATAGTTAGGGTTAAGGTTAGGGTTATGGTAAGGATTAGGGTTAGGGTTAGTGTTAGGGTAAGGTTTAGGGTTAGGGTTAGGGTTAGTAGTAAGTTTAGGATTAGGGTAAGGGTAATGGTTAGGGTTATGGTTAGGGTTAGGGGTTATGGTTAGGGTTAGGTTTAGGGTTAGGGTTATGGTAAGGATAAGACTTAGGGTTAGGGATATGGTTAGGTTTTGGGTTACATTTAGGGTTAGTGTTAGGTTAAGGGTTAGTGTTAGGTTTAGGGTTAGCGTTAGGGTAAGGGTAAGGGTTAGATTTAGGGTTAGGCTTAAGGTAAGGGTAAGGGTTAGGGTTAGGATTAGGGTTAGGTTTAGAGTAAGGTTTAGGGTTAGGTTTAGGGTAAGGGTAAGGTTTAGGTTTAGGGTTAGGGTTAGGTTTAGGGTTAGGGTAAGGTTAAGGGTTAGGGTTAGGTTTAGGGTTAGGTTTAGGGTTATCGTAAGGGTAAGGTTTGGGGTTAGTGTTAGAGTAAGGGTTAGGGTTAGGGTTAGGGTTAGGTTAGGGGATAGGGTAAGGGTAAGTGTTAGGGTTAGGGTTAGAATAAGGGTAACGGTTAGGGTTAGGGTTAGGAGTTAGTGTTAGGGTTAGTGTTAGGGTTAGGTTTAGGGTTACAGTTACGGTAAGGGTAAGTGTTAGGTGTAGGTTTAGGGTTAGTGTTAGGTTTAGGGTTAGAGATAGGGTAAGCCAATTGTTAGGGTTAGGTTTGAGCTTAGGTTTAGGATTAGGTTTAGGGTTAATGTTAGGTTTAGGGTTAGGGTTAGGGTAAGGGTTCGGGTTAGGGTTAGGGTTAGGTTAGGGGATAGGGTAAAGGTAAGTGTTAGGGTTAGGGTTAGGGTAAGGGTAAGCGTTAGGGTTAGGGTTAGGGTAAGGTTTAGGTTTAGGGTTAGAGTTAGAGTTAGTTTTACGGTTATGGTAAGGGTTAGGGTTAGGGTTAGGGAAAGGGTAAGGGTTTGGATTAGGGTTAGGCTTAGGTTTAGGGTTCGGGTTAGGGTTGGGGTAAGGGTAAGGGTTAGGGTTAAGTTTAGGGTTAGGGTTAGTTTTAAATTAGCGTTAGGGTTAGGGTAAGTGTAAGGGTTAGGGTTAGGATTAGTGTTAATGTTAGGGTAAGGGTTAGGGTTAGGTTTAGGGTTAAGCTTAGTGTTAGGGTTAGTTTTAGGGTTAGGGTTAGGGTTAGGGTAGGGGTAAGAATTAGGGTTAGGATTAGGGTTAGGGTTAGGGTAAGGGTTAGGGTTAGGGTTAGGATTAGGGTTAGGGTTAGGGTTAGGGTTAGGTTTAAGGTTGGGTTTAAGGTTAGGGTTAGTGTTAGGGTGAGGGTAAGGGTAAGGGTTAGTGTTAGGCTTAGGGTTAGGGTAAGGGTTAGGGTTAGGGTTAGCATTAGGTTTACGGTTAGGTTTAGGGTTACGGTTAGGGTTAGGATTAAGGTTAGGGTTAGGGTTAGGGTTAGGGTTAGCGTTAGGGTAACGGTAAGGGTTTGGGTTAGGGTTAGGCTTAAGGTAAGGGTAAGGGTTAGGGTTAGGGTTAGGCTTAGGTTTAGGGTTAGGGTTAGGGTTGGGGTAAGGGTTAGGGTTAGGGTAAGGGTAAGGGTTAGGGTTAGGGTTAGGGTTAGGGTTAGGGTAAGGATTATGGTTAGGGTTTGAGTAACGGAAGGCTTAAGGTTAGGGTTAGGGTTTGGGTAAGTGTTAGGGTTACGGTTCGCGTTAGGTTTAGTGTTTTGGTTACGGTAAGGAAAGGGTTAGGTTTAGGGTTAGGGTTAGGGGTAGGTTTAGTGTAAGGGTAAGGTTTCAGGTTAGGATTGAGTGTAGGGTTCGTGTTAGTGTTAGGGGATGGGTAAGGGTTAGGGTTAGTGTTAGGTTTATGTTTAGGATTAGAGTAAGGGTAAGGGTTAGGTTTGGAATTAGGGTTAGGGGAAGGGTTAGGGTTATGGGTAGGGTTAGGGTTAGGGTAAGGGTTAGGGGTAGGGTTAGGGTTAGGGTTAGGGTTAGGATAAGGGTAAGGGTTAGGGTTAGTGTTAAGGTTAGGGATAGGGTAAGGGTTAGGGTTAGGGTTAGTGTAACGGTAAGGGTTAGGGTTAAGGTTAGGGTTAGGTTTAGGGTTAGGGTTAGAGTTATGTTGTGTTAGTGTTAGGGTTAGGGTTAGGGTTAGGGTTAGGTTAAGGGTTAGGGTTAAGATAGGGTTAGGGTTAGCGTTAGGGTTAGGGTTGACGTTAGGGTCAGAGTGAGGGTAAGGGTAAGGGTTAGGGTTATGTTTAGGGTTAGGGTTAGGTTAAGGGTAAGGGTTAAAGTTAGGGTTAGGATTAGGTTTAGGGTTAGGGTTAGGGTTACGGTAAGTCTAAGGGTTAGGATTAAGGTTAGGTTTCGGTTTAGGGTTAGGGTTAGGATTAGGGTAAGTGTAAGGGTTAGGGTTAGGGTTAGGGTTAGGTTTAGGGTTAGGGTTAGGGTTAGCGTTAGGGTAAGGGTAAGGTTTTGGGTTAGGTTTAGGCTTAAGGTAAGGGTAAGGGTTATACTTAGGGTGGTTTAGAGTAAGGGTTAGGGTTAGGTTTAGGGTTAGGGTAAGGGTAAGTTTTAGGGTTAGTGTTAGGGTAGGTGTTAGGGTTAGGATTAGGGTTAGGGTAGGGGAGAGGGTAAGGGTAAGTGTTAGGGTTAGGGTTAGAATAAGGGTAAAGGTTAGGGTTAGGGGTTAGGGTTAGGGCTAGGGTTAGGTTGAGGTTTACGGTTAGGGTAAGGGTAAGGTTTAGGGTTAGGGTTAGGGTAAGGGCAATTGTTAGGGTTAGGGTTAGGGTTAGGATAAGAGCAATTGTTAGGGTTAGGGTTAGGGTTAAGTTTAGGGTTAGGAATAGGGTTAGGTTTAGGGTTAGGGTTAGGGTTACAGTAAGTGTAAGGGTTAGGGTTAAGGTTAGGTTTAGGTTAGGGTTAGGGTTAGGGTTAGGGTTAGGGTTAGAGTTAGGTTTAGGGTTAGGTTAAGGGTAAGGGTTAGGGTTAGGGTTAGGTTTAGGGTTAGGTTAAGGGTTAGGGTTAGGGGTTAAGGTTAGGGTTAGGGTTAAGGTTAGGCAATGTTTAGGGTTAGGGTTACGGTTAGGGTAAGGTTTAGGGTTAGGGTTAGGGTAAGTGTTAGTGTTAGTGTTAGGGTTATGTTTAGGGTAAGGGTTAGGTTTAGGGTTAGGGTAACAGTAAGGGTTAGGGTTAAGATTAGGGTTAGGTTTAGGTTTAGGGTTAGGGTTAGGGTAAGGGTAAGTGTTAGGTTTAAGGTTAGGGTTAGAGTTAGTTTTAGGATTAGGGTTATGTTTAGGGTAAGGGTAGGGTTAGGGTTAGGATTAGTGTTAGGGTTAGGGTAAGGGTTAGTGTTAGGGTTAGGGTTAGGGTAAGGGTTAGGGTTAGGGTTAGGGTTAGGGTTACGGTTAGGTTTAGGGTTATGGTTAGGGTTAGGATTAAGGTTAGGTTTAGGGCTTGGTTTAGGGTTAGGGTTAGCGTTAGGGTAAGGGTAAGGGTTTGGGATAGGGTTAGGCTTAAGGTAATGGTAAGGGTTAGGGTTAGGGTGGTTTAGAGTAAGGGTTACGGTTAGGTTTAGCGTAAGTGTAAGGTTTAGGTTTAGGGTTAGGGTTAGGGTAAGGGTAAGGGTTAGGGCTAGGTTTAAGGTTAGGTTTAGGGTTAGGGTAAGGGTAAAGTTTAGGGTTAGTGTTAGGATAAGTGTTAGGGTTAGGATTAGGGTTAGGGTAGGGGATAGGGTAAGGGTAAGTGTTAGGGTTAGGTTTAGAATAAGGGTGAGTTAGGGTTAGGTGTTAGGGTTAGGGTTAGGGTTAGGGTCAGGGTTACGGTTAGGGTAAGGTTAAGGGTTAGGGGTAGGGTTAGGGTTAGTGTTATGTTTAGGGTTAGGGTTAGGGTAAGGGTTAGGGTTAGGGTTAGGGTTTGGTTTAGGGTAAGGGTTAGGGTTAGCGTTAGGGTTAGGGTTATGGTTAGGATTAGGGTTACGGTTAGGGTTAGGATTAGGGTTAAGGTTAGGGTTAGCGTTAGGGTAAGGGTAATGGTTAGGGTTAGTGTTAGGCTTAAGGTAAGGGTAAGGGTCAGAGTTAAGGTCATTTAGAGTAAGGGTTAGGGTTAGGTTTAGGGTAATGGTAAAGTTTAGGTTCAGGGTTAGGGTTCGGGTTAGGGTTAGGGTAAGGGTAAGCGTTAGGGTTAGGTTTAGGGTTAGATTAAGGGTTAAGGTAAGGTTAAGGTTTAGGGTTAGGGTTAGGGTACGGGTTAGGGTTACGATTAGGGTTAGGGTAAGGGATAGGCTAAGGGTAAGTGTTAGGGTTAGGGTTAGAATAAGGGTAAGGGTTAGAGTTAGGTTTAGGGGTTAGGGTTAGGGTTAGGGTTACGGTTACGGTTAGGGTAAGTGTAAGGGTTAGGGTAAGGGTTAGGGTTAGGGTTAGGGTAAGGGCAATTTTTAGGGTTAGGGTTAGGGTTAAGTTTAGGGTTAGGGTTAGAGTTAGGTTTAGGGTTAGGGTAAGGGTTAGGGTTAGGGTTAGGGTAAGGGTTAGGGTTAGGGTAAGGGTTAGGGTTAGGTGTACGGTTAGGGTTAGAGTTAGGTTTAGGGTTAGGGTAAGGGGAAGGGTTAGAGTTAGGGTAAGTGTTAGTGTTAGGGTAAGTGGTAGGGTTAGGGGTAAGTTAAGGGTTAGGGTTAGGGGTTAGGGTTAGGGTTATGTTTAGGATTAGAGTAAGGGTAAAGGTTAGGGTTGGAGTTAGGGTTAGGGTAAGGGTAAGGGTTATGGTTAGGGATAGGTTTAGGGTTAGGATAAGCTTAAGGGTTAGTGTTAGGTTTAGGGTTAGGGATAGGGTAAGGGTTAGGGTTAGGGTTAGGGTTAGGTTAAGGGTTAGGGTTAAGGTAGGGATAGGGTAAGCTTTAGGGAGAGGGTTAAGTTAGGGTGAGGGTGAGGGTAAGGGTAAGGGTTATGGTTAGGTTTAGGGTTAGGGTAAGGGTAAGGGTTAGGGTTAGGGTTAGGGTAAGGTTTAGGGTTAGGGTTAGGATTAGGGTAATGGTTAGGTTAGGTTAGGGTTAGGGTTAGGGTAAGGGTTAGGTTTAGGGTTAGGGTAGGGTTTAGGGTAAGTTTAGGGTTAGGGTTAGGGTTAGGGTAAGGGTTAGGGATAAGGGTTAGGGTGAGGGTAAGGTAAGGGTTAGGGTAAGGGTTAGGGTTAGGGTAAGAATTAGGGTTAGGATTACGGTTAGGGTTAGGGTAAGGGTTAGGGTTAGGGTTAGGATTAGGGTAATGGTTAGGTTAGGGTTAGGGTTAGGGTTAGGGTAAGGGTTAGGTTTAGGGTTAGGGTAGGGGTTAGGGTAAGTTTAGGGTTAGGGTTAGGGTTAGGGTAAGGGTTAGGGATAAGGGTAAGGGTTAGGGTTAGGTTTAGGGTTAGGGTTAGGGTAAGGGTAAGGGTTAGTGTTAGGGTTAGGGTTAGGTTTAGAGTTAGGGTTAGGGTTACGGTAAGTCTAAGTGTGAGGGTTAAGGTTAGGTTTAGGTTTAGGGTTAGGGTTAGAATTAGGGTAAGGGTAAGGGTTAGTGTTATTGTTAGGGTTAGGGTTAGGGTTGGGGTTAAGGTTAGGGTTAGGGTTAGGGTGAGGGTAAGGTAAGGGTTAGGGTAAGGTTTAGGGTTAGGGTAAGGGTTAGGGTTAGGGTTAGCATTAGGGTTACGGTTAGGTTTAGGGTTAATGTTAATGTTAGGATTAAGGTTAGGGTTAGGGTTAGGGTTAGGGTTAGGGTTAGCGTTAGGGTAAGGGTAAGGGTTTGGGTTTGGGTTAGGGTTAGGCTTAAGGTAAGGGTAAGGGTTAGGGTTAGGGTTAGGCTTAGGTTTAGGGTTAGGGTTAGGGTTGGGGTAAGGGTTAGGGTTAGGGTAAGGGTAAGGGTTAGGTTTAGGGTTAGGGTTAGGTGTTAGGGTTAGGGTTAGGGTTAGGTTTAGGGTTAGGGTTAGGGTTAGGGAAAGGGTAAGGGTTAGGGTTAGGGTTAGGGTTACGGTAAGGAATAGGGTTAGGGTTAGGGTTAGGGTTAGGGTTAGGGTTCGCGTTAGGTTTAGGGTTTTGGTTACGGTAAGGGTAAAGGTTAGGCTTAGGGTTTGGGTTAGGGTTAGGGGTAGGTTGAGTGTAAGGGTAAGGTTTCAGGTTAGGGTTGGGTCTAGGGTTCATGTTAGTGTTAGGGGAAGGGTAAGGGTTAGGGTTAGTGTTAGGTTTATGTTTAGGATTAGAGTAAGGGTAAGGGTTAGGGTTGGAGTTAGGGTTAGGGTTAGGGTTAGGATAAGGTTAAGGGTTAGGGTTAGGGTTATGGTTAGGGTTAGCCTAAGGGTTAGGGTTAGTGTTATGGTAATGGTAAGGGTTAGGGTTAAGGTTAGGGTTAGGTTTAGGTTTGGGGTTAGGGTTAGGGTAAGGGTAAGGGTAAGGTTTAGGGTTAAGGTTAGGTTTAGGTTTAGTTTTAGGATTAGGGTTATATTTAGGGTAAGGGTACGCGTTAGGGTTAGGATTAGTGTTAGGGTTGGGGTAAGGGCTAGGGTTAGGGTTAGGGTTAGGGTTAGTTTTAGGGTTAGGGTTAGGGTTAGGGTAAGGGTAAAAGTTAGGGTTAGGATTAGGGTTAGGGTTAGGGTAAGGGTAAGGGTTAGGGTTAGGGTTAGGGTAAGGGTAAGGGTTAGGGTTAGGGTTAGGGTAAGGGTTAGGGTTAGGGTTAGGTTTAGGGTAGGGGTTAGGGAAAGTTTAGGGTTAGGGTTAGGGTTAAGGTAAGGGTTAGGGTTAGGGGTTAGGGTTAGTGTTACGGTTAGGGTAAGGGTTAGGGTTAGGGTTAGGGTTGGATAAGGGTTAGGGTTAGGGTTAGGGTTAGGGTTAGGGTTAGGGTTAGCGTGGGGTTAAGGTTAGAGTTAGGGTTCGGTAAGGGTAATGGTTAGGGTTAGGGTAGGGTTTGGTTTAGTGTTAGGGTTAGGGTTAGGGTTAGGGTTAGGGTTGGGCTAGGATAGGGGTTAGGGTTAGGGTTAGGGTTAGGTGTTAGGGTTAGGGTTAGGGTTAGGGTTAGGTTTAGGGTTAGGTTTAGTGTAAGTGTTAGGGTTAGGATTAGGTTAAGGATTAGGGTTAGGGTTAGGGTAAGGGTAAGGCTTAGGGTAGGGTTAGGGTTTGGGTAAGTGTTAGGGTTAGGGTTCGCTTTAGGTTTAGGGATTTGGTTACGGTAAGGGTAAGGGTTAGGGTTGGGGTTAAGGTTAGGGTTAGGTTTAGTGTTAGGTTTAGGTTTACGGTTAGGGTAAGGGTAAGGGTTTGGGTTAGGGTTAGGGTTAGGAGAGGGTAACAGTTAGGGTTACGCTTAGGGTTAGGGTGAGGATTAGGGTTAGGGTTAGTGTTAGGGTAAGGTTTAGGGTTACGGTTAGGGTTAGTAGTAAGTTTAGGGTTAGGGTAAGGGTAATGGTTAGGGTTATGGTTAGGGTTAGGGGTTATGGTTAGGGTTAGGTTTAGGGTTAGGGTTATAGTAAGGATAAGCCTTAGGGTAGGGATATGGTTAGGTTTTGGGTTACGTTTAGGGTCAGTGTTAGGTTAAGGGTTAGGGTTAGGGTTAGGGTTAGGGTTAAGGTGAGGGTTAGATTTAGGGTAAGAGTAAAGGTTAGGGTTAGGGTGAGGGTTAGGGTTAGGGTAATTGTTACCGTTAGGTTTAGGGTTAGGGTTAGGTTAAGGATTAGGATTAGGGTTAGGGTAAGGGTAAGGCTTAGGGTTAGGGTTAGGCTTTGGGTAAGTGTTAGGGTTAGTGTTCGCGTTAGGTTTAGGGTTTTGGTTACAGTAAGGGTAAGGTTTAGGGATGGGGTTAGGGTTAGGGTTAGGTTTAGGGTTAGGGTTAGGGGTAGGTTTAGCGTAAGGGTAAGGTTTCAGGTTAGGGTTGGGTGTAGGCTTAGTGTTAGTGTTAGGGTAAGGGTAAGGGGTAGGGTTAGTGTTAGATTTATGTTTAGGGTTAGAGTAAGGGTAAAAGTTAGGGTTGGAGTTAGGGTTAGGGAAAGGGTTAGGGTTATGGTTAGGGTTAGGGTTAGGGTAAGGTTTAGGGGTAGGGTTAGGGTTAGGGTTAGGATAAGGGTAAGGGTTATGGTTAGGGTTAAGGTTAGGGATAGGGTAAGGTTTATGGTTAGGGTTAGAGTAACGGTAAGGGTTAGGGTTAAGGTTAGGGTTAGTTTTAGGTTTAGGGTTAGAGATATGTTAAGTGTTAGTGTTAGGGTTAGTGTTAGCGTTAGGGTTAGGGTTAGGGTTAGGTTAAGGGTTAGGGTTAAGGTAGGGTTAGGGTTAGCATTAGGGTTAGTGTTGAGGTTAGGGTGAGGGTGAGGGTAAGGGTAAGGGTTAGGGTTAGGTTTAGGGTTAGGGTTAGGGTAAGGGTAAGGGTTAAAGTTAGGGTAAGGGTTAGGTTTAGGGTTAGGGTTAGGGTTACGGTAAGTATAAGGGTTAGGATTAAGGTTAGGTTTAGGTTTAGGGTTAGGGTTAGGATTAGGGTAAGGGTAAGGGTTAGGGTTTGGGTTAGGGTTAGGGTTAGGTTAAGGGTAAGGTTTAGGGTTAGGGTTAGGATTAGGGTAAGGGTAAGGGTTAGGGTTAGGTTAGGGTTAGGGTTAGGTTAAGGGTAAGGATTAGGTTTAGGGTTAGGATTAGGGTAATAGGGTTAGATTTAGCGTTGGGATTAAGGTTAGGGTTAAGGTTATGGTTATGGTTAGGGTTAGGGTAAGGGTAAGAGTTAGGGTTAGGGTTTGGGTTAGGTGTTAGGGTTAGGGTTAGTTAGGGTTAGGTTTAGTGTTAGGGTTAGGGTAAGGGTTAGGGGTTAGGTTTAGTGTTAGGGTTAGGGTAAGGGTTATGGTTAGGGTCAGGGTTGGGGTTAGGATAAGGGTTAGGGTTAGGGTTAGGTTTAGGGTGAGGGTAAGTTTTAGGGTTAGGGTTAGGTTTTGGGTTAGGGTAAGGGTTAGGGTTAGAGTTAGTGTTAGGGTTAAGGTAAGGGTAAGGTTTAGGGTCAGGGTTAGGGTTAGGTGTTAGGGTTATGGTTAGGGTTAGGTTTAGGGTTAGGGTTAGGGTTAGGGAAAGGGTAAAGCTTAGGGTTAGGTTTAGGGTGAGGGTAAGGTTAAGTGTTAGGGTTAGGGTTAGGGTTAAGTTTAGGGTTAGGATTAGGGTTAGGTTTAGGGTTAGGGTTAGAATTAGGGTAAGGGTAAGGGTTAGGATTAGGTTTAGGGTTAGGGTAAGGGTTAGGTTTAGGGTTAGGGTTAGAGTTAGGTTTAGGGTTGGGGTAAAGGGTAGGGTTAGGGTTAGGGTGAGGGTAAGGTTAAGGGTTAGGGTTAGGGTTAGGGTTAGCCTTAGGGTTACGGTTAGGTTTAGGGTTACGGTTAGGGTTAGGATTAAGGTTAGGGTTAGGGTTAGCGTTAGGGTAAGGGTAAGGGTTTGGGTTAGGGTTAGGCTTAAGGTAAGGGTAAGGGTTAGTGTTAGGGTTAGGCTTAGGTTTAGGGTTAGTGTTAGGGTTGGGGTAAGGGTTAGGGTTAGGGTAAGGGTAAGGGTTAGGGTTGGGTTAGGGTTAGGTGTTAGGGTTATGGTTAGGGTTAGGTTTAGGGTAAGGGTTAGGGTTAGGGTTAGGGAAAGGGTAAGGGTTAGGGTTAGGGTTAGGGTTAGGGTTAGGGTAAGGATTAGGGTTAGGGTTTGAGTAATGGAAGGCTTAAGGTTAGGGTTAGGGTTTGGGTAAGTGTTAGGGTTAGGGTTCGCGTTAGGTTTAAGGTTTTGGTTACGGTAAGGGTAAGGGTTAGGTTTAGGGTTAGGGTTAGGGGTAGGTTTAGTGTAAGCGTAAGGTTAGGGTTAGGGTTGGGTGTAGGGTTCGTTTTAGTGTTAGGGTAATTGTAAGGGTTAGGGTTAGTGTTAGGTTTATGTTTAGGATTAGAGTAAGGGTAAGGTTTAGGGTTGGAGTTAGGGTTAGGGGAAGGGTTAGGGTTATGGTTAGGGTTAGGGTTAGGGTAAGGTTTAGGGGTAGGGTTAGGGTTAGTGTTAGGGTTAGGATAAGGGTAAGGGTTAGGGTTAGGGTTAAGGTTAGGGATAGGGTAAGGGTTAGGGTTATGGTAATGGTAAGGGTTAGGGTTAAGTTTAGGGTTAGGTTTAGGTTTAGGGTTAGAGTTATGTTAAGTGTTAGTGTTAGGGTTAGTGTTAGCGTTAGGGTTAGGGTTAGTGTTAGGTTAAGGGTTAAGGTTAAGGTAGGGTTAGGGTTAGCGTTAGGGTTATTGTTGAGGTTAGGGTGAGGGTGAGGGTAAGGGTAAGGGTTAGGGTTAGGGTTAGGGTTAGGGTTAGGGTAAGGGTAAGGGTTAAAGTTAGGGTTAGGGTTAGGTTTAGGGTTAGGGTTAGGGTTACCGTAAGTCTAAGGGTTAGGATTAAGTTTAGGTTTAGGTTTAGGTTTAGGGTTAGGATTAGGGTAAGGGTAAGGGTTAGGGTTAGGGTTAGGGTTAGGGTTAGGTTTAGGGTTAGGGTTAGGTTAAGGGTAAGGGTTAGGTTTAGTGTTAGGTTTAGGGTTGGGGTTAAGGTTAGGGTTAGTGTTAGGGTGAGGGTAAGGGTAAGGGTTAGGGTTAGGGTTACGGTTAGGGTAAGGGTTAGGGTTAGGGTTAGGGTTACGGTTAGGTTTAGGGTTACGCTTAGTTTTAGGATTAAGGTTAGGGATAGGGTTAGGGTTAGGGTTAGCTTAGGGTAAGGGTAAGGTTTTGGGTTAGGTTTAGGCTTAAGGTAAGGGTAAGGGTTAGGGTTAGGGTGGTTTAGAGTAAGGGTTAGGGTTAGGTTTAGAGTAAGTGTAAGGTTTAGGTTTAGGGTTAGGGTTAGGCTTAGGGTTAGGGTAAGGGTAAGTGTTAGGGTTAGGTTTAGGGGTAGCTTTAGGGTTAGGGTAAGGGTAAGGTTTAGGTTTAGTGTTAGGGTAAGTGTTAGGGTTAGGATTAGGGTTAGGGTAGGGGATAGGGTAAGGGTAAGTGTTAGGGTTAAGGTTAGAATAAGGGTAAAGGTTAGGGTTAGGGGTTAGGGTTAGGGTTAGGGTTAGGTTGAGGGTTACGGTTAGGGTAAGGGTAAGGTTAAGGGTTAGGGTTAGGGTTAGTGTTAGGTTTAGGGTTAGGGTTCGGGTTAGGGTTAGGGTAAGGGCAATTCTTAGGGTTAGGGTTAGGGTTAAATTTAGGGTTAGTGGTAGGCTTAGGTTTAGGGTTAGGGTTATGATTATGGTAAGTGTAAGTGTTAGGGTTAGGGTTAGGGTAACAATAAGGGTAAGGGTTAAGATTAGGGTTAGGTTTAGGGTTAGGGTTAGGGTAAGGCTAAGTGTTAGGTTTAAGGTTAGGGTTAGAGTTAGTTTTAGAATTAAGGTTATGTTTAGGGTAAGGGTAGGTTTAGGATTAGTGTTAGGGTTATGGTTAGGGTTAGGTTTAGGTTTAGGCTTGGGGTTAAGGTTGGGTTAGGATTAGGGTGATGGTAAGGGTAAGGGTTAGGGTTATGGTTAGGGTTAGGGTAAGGGTTAGGGTTAGGGTTAGGGTTAGGGTTAGGGTTACGGTTAGGTTTAGGGTTATGGTTAGGGTTAGGATTAAGGTTAGGGTTAGTGCTTGGTTTAGGGTTAAGTTTAGCGTTAGGGTAAGGGTAAGGGTTTGGGATAGGGTTAGGCTTAAGGTAATGGTAAGGGTTAGGCTTAGAGTGGTTTAGAGTAAGGGTTAGGGTTAGGTTTAGGGTTAAGGTTAGTGTTAGGGTTATTTTTAGGGTTAGGGTTAGGGTTAGGGTAAGGGTAAGAATTAAGGTTAGGATTAGGGTTAGGGTTAGAGTAAGGGTTAGGGTTAGGGTTAGGGTTATGGTTCGAGTTAGGGTAAGGATAAGTTTTATGTTTAGGGTTAGGGTAAGGGTTAGGGTAAGGGTTAGGGTTAGGTTTAGCTTTGGCGTTAAGTTTACGGTTAGGATTAGTGTTAGGGTTAGGGTTATTGTTAGGGTTAGGGTTAAGTTTAGGGTTAGGGTTAGGGTTAGGGTTAGTGTTAGGGTTAGGGTTAGGGTAAGGGTTAGGGTTAGGGTTAGGTTTAGGGTTAGGGTAAGGGTAAATGTTAGGGATAGGCTTAGGGTTAGGATTAGTGTTAGGATAAGGGTAAGGGTTATGGTTAGGGTTAGGGTTAGGGTTCGGGGTTAGGGTTAGGGTTAGGGTTAGGTTTAGGGTTAGGGTTAGGGTTAAGTTTAGGGTTAGGGATAGGGTTAGGGTAAGGGTTAGGGTTAGGGTTAGGTAAGGGTTAAGGTTAGGTTAGGGTTAGGGTTAGATTTAGGGTTAGGGTTAAGGTAAGGTTACGGGTTAGGGTTAGTGTTAGGGTTATGGTTAGGGTAAGGGTTAGAGTTAGGTTTAGTGTAAGGGTAAGGTTTTGGGTTAGGATTGGGTGTAGGGTTAGTGTTAGGGTTAGGGTAAGGGTAAGGGTTAGGGTTAGGGTTAGGGTTATGTTTAGGATTAGAGTAAGGCTAAGGGTTAGGGTTAGAGTTAGGGTTCGGGTAAGGGATAGGGTTATGGTTAGGGTCAGGTTTAGGTTAAGGGTAAGTGTCAGGGTTAGGGTTAGGGTTAGGGTTAGGATAAGGTTAAGGGTTAGGGTTAGGTTTACGGTTAGGGTTAGCGTAAGGGTTAGGGTTAGTGTTAGGGTAATGGTAAGGGTTAGGGTTAAGGTTAGGGTTAGGTTTAGGTTTAGGGTTAGGGTTAGGGTAAGGGTAAGGGTTAGGGTTAAGGTTAGGTTTAGGTTTAGTTTTAGGATTAGGGTTATATTTAGGGTAAGGGTACGGGTTAGGGTTAGGATTAGTGTTAGGGTTGGGGTAAGGGTTAGGGTTAGGGTTAGGGTTAGGGTTAGTTTTAGGGTTAGGGTTAGGGTTAGGGTAAGGGTAAAAGGGTTAGGATTAGGGTTAGAGTAAGGGTTAGGGTTAGGGTTAGTGTAAGGGTTAGGGTTAGGGTTAGAGTTAGGGTAAGGTTAAATTTTAGGGTTTGGATTAGTGTTTGGGTTAGGGTAATAGGGTTAGATTTAGCGTTGGGGTTAAGGTTAGTTTTAGGGTTAGCGTAAGGGTAAGGGTTAGTGTTAGGGTTAGGGTTAGGAGAGGGTAACAGTTAGGGTTACGGTTAGGGTTAGGGTAAGGATTAGGGTTAGGGTTAGTGTTAGGGTAAGTTTTAGGGTTAGGGTTAGGGTTAGTAGTAAGTTTAGGGTTAGGGTAAGGGTAATGGTTAGGGTTAGGGTAAGGGTTATGGTTAGGGTTAGGGGTTATGGTTAGGGTTAGGTTTAGGGTTAGGGTTATGGTAAGGATAAGACTTAGGGTTAGGGATATGGTTAGGTTTTGGGTTACGTTTAGGGTTAGGGTTAGGTTAAGGGTTAGGGTTAGGGTTAGGGTTATGGTTATGGTGAGGGTTAGATTTAGGGTAAGGGTAAAGGTTAGGTTTAGGGTGAGGGGTAGGGTTAGGGTAATTGTTACCGTTAGGTTTAGGGTTAGGGTTAGGTTTAGGGTTACTCTTAGGGTTAGGGTAATTGTAAGGGTTAGGTTTAAGGTAGGGTTAGGGTTAGCGTTAGGGTTAGGGTTAAGGTTAGGGTGAGGGTGAGGGTAAGGTTAAGAGTTAGGTTTAGGGTTAGGGTTGGGGTAAGGGTAAGGGTTAGAGTTAGGGTTAGGGTGAAAGTTAGGGTTAGGTTTAGGGTTAGGGTTAGGATTAGGGTAAGGGTAAGGGTTAGGGTTAGGATTAGGGTTAGGTTTAGGGTAAGGGTTAGGGTTAGGGTTAGGGTTAGGTTTAGGGTTAGGGTTAGGGTAAGGGTAAGGGTTAGGGTTAGGTTTAGGGTTAGTGTTAGGGTTAGGGTTAGGTTTAGGGTTAGGGTTAGGGTAAGGGTTAGGTTTAGGGTTAGGCTTAAGGTAAGGGTAAGTGTTAGGGTTAGGATTAGGGTTAGGTTTAGAGTAAGGGTTTGGGTTAGGTTTAGGGTAAGGGTAAGGTTTAGGTTTAGGGTTAGGGTTAGGGTTAGGGTTAGGGTAAGGTTAAGGGTTAGGGTTAGTTTTAGGGTTAGGTTTAGGGTTATCGTAAGGGTAAGTTTTGGGGTTAGTGTTAGGGTAAGGGTTAGGGTTAGGGTTAGGGTTAGGTTAGGGGATAGGGTAAGGGTAAGTGTTAGGGTTAGGGTTAGAATAAGGGTAAGGGTTAGGGTTAGGGTTAGGGGTTAGTGTTAGTGTTAGGGTTAGGGTTAGGTTTAGGGTTAGAGATAGGGTAAGCCAATTGTTAGGGTTAGGGTTGAGCTTAGGTTTAGGATTAGGTTTTGGGTTAGTGTTAGGTTTAGGGTTAGGGTTAGGGTAAGGGTAAGCATTAGGGTTAGGGTTAGGATAAGGGTTAGGGTTAGGGTTAGATTTAGAGTTAGGTTTACGGTTATGGTAAGGGTTAAGGTTAGGGTTAGGGTTAGGGAAAGGGTAAGGGTTTGGATTAGGGTTAGGCTTAGGTTTAGGGTTCGGGTTAGGGTTGGGGTAAGGGTAAGGGTTAGGGTTAAATTTAGGGTTAGGGTTAGTTTTAAATTAGCGTTAGGGTTAGGGTAAGTGTAAGGGTTAGGGTTAGGATTAGTGTTAATGTTAGGGTAAGGGTTAGGGTTAGGTTTAGGGTTAAGCTTAGTGTTAGGGTTAGTTTTAGGGTTAGGGTTAGGGTTAGGGTAGGGGTAAGAGTTAGGGTTAGGATTAGGGTTAGGGTTAGGGTAAGGGTTAGGGTTAGGGTTAGGATTAGGGTAAGGGTTAGGGTTAGGGTTAGGGTTAGGGTAAGAGTTAGGGTTAGGGTTAGGGTTAGGGTAGGGGTTAGGGTAAGTTTAGGGTTAGGGTTAAGGGTAAGGGTTAGGGTTAGTTTTAGGGTTAGGGTTAGTGTTACGGTAAGTCTAAGGGTTAGGGTTAAGGTTAGGTTTAGGTTTAGGGTTAGGGTTAGAATTAGGGTAAGCGTAAGGGTTAGGATTAGGTTTAGGGTTAGGGTTAGGGTTAGGGTTAGGTTTAGGCTTACGTTTAGGGTTAGGGTTAGGTTTAGGGTTGGGTTTAAGGTTAGGGTTAGTGTTAGGGTGAGGGTAAGTGTAAGGGTTAGGTTTAGGGTTAGGGTTAGCTTAAGGTTTAGGGTTAGGGTTAGCATTAGGGTTACGGTTAGGTTTAGGGTTACGGTTAGGGTTAGGATTAAGTTTAGGGTTAGGGTTAGGGTTAGGGTTAGCGTTAGGGTAAGGGTAAGGGTTTGGGTTAGGGTTAGGCTTAAGGTAAGGGTAAGGGTTAGGGTTAGGGTTAGGCTTAGTTTTAGGGTTAGGGTTAGGGTTGGGCTAAGGGTTAGGGTTAGGGTAAGGGTAAGGGTTAGGGTTAGGGTTAGGGTTAAGTGTTAGGGTTAGGGTTAGGGTTAGGTTTAGGGTTAGGTTTAGGGTTAGGGTTAGGGAAAGGGTAGGGGTTAGGGTTAGGGTTAGCGTTAGGGTAAGGATTAGGGTTAGGGTTTGGGTAACGGAAGGCTTAAGGTTAGGGTTAGGTTTTGGGTAAGTGTTAGGGTTAGGGTTCGCGTTAGGTTTAGGGTTTTGGTTACGGTAAGGGTAAGGGATAGGCTTAGGGTTTGGGTTAGGTTAGGGGTAGGTTTAGTGTAAGGGTAAGGTTTCAGGTTAGGGTTGGGTGTAGGGTTCATATTAGTGTTAGGGGAAGGGTAAGGGTTAGGGTTAGTGTTAGGTTTAGGTTTAGGTTTATGTTTAGGATTAGAGTAAGGGTAAGGTTTAGGGTTGGAGTTAGGGTTAGGGGGAAGGGTTAGGGTTAGGGTTAGGGGGAAGGGTTAGGGTTAGGGTTACGATTAGGGTTAGCGTAAGGGTTAGGGTTAGTGTTAGGGTAATGGTAAGGGTTAGGGTTAAGGTTAGGGTTAGGTTTAGGTTTAGGGTTAGGGTTAGGGTAAGGGTTAGGGTTAGGGTTAAGGTTAGGTTTAGGTTTAGTTTTAGGATTAGGGTTATATTTAGGGTAAGGGTACGCGTTAGGGTTAGGATTAGTGTTAGGGTTGGGGTAAGGTTTAGGGTTAGGGTTAGGGTTAGGGTTAGTTTTAGGGTTAGGGTTAGGGTTAGGGTAAGGGTAAAAGTTAGGGTTAGGATTAGGGTTAGGGTTAGGGTAAGGGTTAGGGTTAGGGTTAGGGTTAGGGTAAGGGTTAGGGTTAGGGTTAGGGTAAGGGTTAGGGTTAGGGTAATAGGGTTAGATTTAGCGTTGGGGTTATGGTTAGGTTTAGGGTTAGCGTAAGGGTAAGGGTTAGGGTTAGGGTTAGGGTTAGGGTAAGGGTTAGGGTTAGGGTTAGGGTTAAGTTTAGTGTTAGGGTTAGGCTAAGAGGATAAGACTTAGGGTTAGGGATAGGGTTAGGGTTTGGGTTACGTTTAGGGTTTGGGTTAGTTTAAGGATTAGGGTTAGGGTTAGGGTTATGGTTAAGGTGAGTGATAGATTTAGGGTAAGGGTAAGTGTTAGGGTTAGGGTGAGGGTTAGGGTAAGGGTTAGGGTTAAGGTAGGGTTAGGGTTAGCGTTAGGGTTAGGGTTAATGTTAGGGTGAGGGTGAGGGTAAGGTTAAGGGTTAGGGTTAGGTTTAGGGTTAGGGTTAGGGTATGGGTAAGTGTTAGAGTTAGGGTTATTTTTAAGGTTAGGGTTAGGTTTAGGGTTAGGGTTAGGATTAGGGTTAGGGTTAGGGTAAGTGTTAGGGTTAGGGTTAGGGTTAGGTTTAGGGGTACTGTTAGGGTAAGGGTGAGGGTTAGGGTTAGGGTTAGGGTTAGCGTTAGGGTAAGGGTAAGGGTTAGGGTTAGGGTTAGGCTTAAGGTAAGGGTCAGGGTTAGGGTTAGGATTAGGGTTAGGTTTAGAGTAAGGGTTAGGGTTAGGTTTAGGTTAAGGGTAAGGTTTAGGTTTAGGTTTAGGGTTAGGGTTACGGTTAGGGTAAGGTTAAGGGTTAGGGTTAGGTTTAGGGTTAGGGTTAGGGTTAGGGTAAGGGTAAGGTTTAGGGTTAGGGTTAGGGTAAGGGTTAGGGTTAGGGTTAGGGTTAGGTTAGTGGATAGGGTAAGGGTAAGTGTTAGGGTAAGGTTTAGAATAAGGGTAAGGGTTAGGGTTAGGGGTTAGTGTTATGGTTAGGGTTAGTGTTCGATTTAGGTTTAGGGTTAGGTAAGGGCAATTGTTAGGGTTAGGGTTGAGCTTAGGGTTAAGGTTAGGGTTAGGGTTAGGGTTAGTGTTAGGTTTAGGGTTAGGGTTAGGGTAAGGGTAAGCGTTAGGGTTAAGGTTAGGTTTAAGGTTAGGGTTAGGGTTAGGATTAGGGTTATGTTTAGGGTTATGGTAAAGGTCAGGTTTAGGGTTACGGTAAGGTTTAGGGTTAGGTTAAGGGTTAGGGTTGGGGTTAGGTTTAGGGTTAGGGTTAGCGTTAGGGCAAGGTTTAGGGTTAGGGTTAGGGTTAGGGTAAGGGTTAGGGTTAGGATTAGGGTTAGGGTTAGGTTTAGGGTTAGGGAAAGGGTAAGGTTTAGGGTTAGGGTTAGGCTTAGGTTTAGGGTTCGGGCTAGGGTTGGGGTAAGGGTAAGGGTTAGGGTTTAGTTTAGGTTTAGGGTTAGTTTTAAATTAGGGTTAGCGTTAGGGTAAGTGTAAGGGTTAGGGTTAGGATTAGTGTTAGGGTTAGGGTAAGGGTTAGGGTTAGGTTTAGGGTTAAGGTTAGTGTTACGGTTAGTTTTAGGGTTAGGGTTAGGGTTAGGGTAAGAATTAGGATTAGGATTAGTTTTAGGGTTAGGGTAAGGGTTAGGGTTAGGGTTAGGTTTAGGTTTAGAGTTAGTGTAAGGATAAGTTTTATGGTTAGGGTTAGGCTTAGGTTTAGGGTTAGGGTTAGGGTTGGGGTAAGGGTTAGGGTTAGGGTTAGGGTAAGGGTAAGGGTTAGGGTTAGGGTTAGGGTTAGCTGTTAGGGTTAGGTTTAGGGTTAAGGTTAGTGTTAGGGTTATTTTTAGGGTTAGGGTTAGGGTTAGGGTAAGGGTAAGAATTAAGGTTAGGATTAGGGTTAGGGTTAGAGTAAGGGTTAGGGTTAGGGTTAGGGTTATGGTTCGAGTTAGGGTAAGGATAAGTTTTATGTTTAGGGTTAGGGTAAGGGTTAGGGTAAGGGTTAGGGTTAGGTTTAGCTTTGGCGTTAAGTTTACGGTTAGGATTAGTGTTAGGGTTAGGGTTATTGTTAGGGTTAGGGTTAAGTTTAGGGTTAGGGTTAGGGTTAGGGTTAGTGTTAGGGTTAGGGTTAGGGTAAGGGTTAGGGTTAGGGTTAGGTTTAGGGTTAGGGTAAGGGTAAATGTTAGGGATAGGCTTAGGGTTAGGATTAGTGTTAGGATAAGGGTAAGGGTTATGGTTAGGGTTAGGGTTAGGGTTTGGGGTTAGGGTTAGGGTTAGGGTTAGGTTTAGGGTTAGGGTTAGGGTTAAGTTTAGGGTTAGGGATAGGGTTAGGGTAAGGGTTAGGGTTAGGGTTAGGTAAGGGTTAAGGTTAGGTTAGGGTTAGGGTTAGATTTAGGGTTAGGGTTAAGGTAAGGTTACGGGTTAGGGTTAGTGTTAGGGTTATGGTTAGGGTAAGGGTTAGAGTTAGGTTTAGTGTAAGGGTAAGGTTTTGGGTTAGGATTGGGTGTAGGGTTAGTGTTAGGGTTAGGGTAAGGGTAAGGGTTAGGGTTAGGGTTAGGGTTATGTTTAGGATTAGAGTAAGGCTAAGGGTTAGGGTTAGAGTTAGGGTTCGGGTAAGGGATAGGGTTATGGTTAGGGTCAGGTTTAGGTTAAGGGTAAGTGTCAGGGTTAGGGTTAGGGTTAGGGTTAGGATAAGGTTAAGGGTTAGGGTTAGGTTTACGGTTAGGGTTAGCGTAAGGGTTAGGGTTAGTGTTAGGGTAATGGTAAGGGTTAGGGTTAAGGTTAGGGTTAGGTTTAGGTTTAGGGTTAGGGTTAGGGTAAGGGTAAGGGTTAGGGTTAAGGTTAGGTTTAGGTTTAGTTTTAGGATTAGGGTTATATTTAGGGTAAGGGTACGGGTTAGGGTTAGGATTAGTGTTAGGGTTGGGGTAAGGGTTAGGGTTAGGGTTAGGGTTAGGGTTAGTTTTAGGGTTAGGGTTAGGGTTAGGGTAAGGGTAAAAGGGTTAGGATTAGGGTTAGAGTAAGGGTTAGGGTTAGGGTTAGTGTAAGGGTTAGGGTTAGGGTTAGAGTTAGGGTAAGGTTAAATTTTAGGGTTTGGATTAGTGTTTGGGTTAGGGTAATAGGGTTAGATTTAGCGTTGGGGTTAAGGTTAGTTTTAGGGTTAGCGTAAGGGTAAGGGTTAGTGTTAGGGTTAGGGTTAGGAGAGGGTAACAGTTAGGGTTACGGTTAGGGTTAGGGTAAGGATTAGGGTTAGGGTTAGTGTTAGGGTAAGTTTTAGGGTTAGGGTTAGGGTTAGTAGTAAGTTTAGGGTTAGGGTAAGGGTAATGGTTAGGGTTAGGGTAAGGGTTATGGTTAGGGTTAGGGGTTATGGTTAGGGTTAGGTTTAGGGTTAGGGTTATGGTAAGGATAAGACTTAGGGTTAGGGATATGGTTAGGTTTTGGGTTACGTTTAGGGTTAGGGTTAGGTTAAGGGTTAGGGTTAGGGTTAGGGTTATGGTTATGGTGAGGGTTAGATTTAGGGTAAGGGTAAAGGTTAGGTTTAGGGTGAGGGGTAGGGTTAGGGTAATTGTTACCGTTAGGTTTAGGGTTAGGGTTAGGTTTAGGGTTACTCTTAGGGTTAGGGTAATTGTAAGGGTTAGGTTTAAGGTAGGGTTAGGGTTAGCGTTAGGGTTAGGGTTAAGGTTAGGGTGAGGGTGAGGGTAAGGTTAAGAGTTAGGTTTAGGGTTAGGGTTGGGGTAAGGGTAAGGGTTAGAGTTAGGGTTAGGGTGAAAGTTAGGGTTAGGTTTAGGGTTAGGGTTAGGATTAGGGTAAGGGTAAGGGTTAGGGTTAGGATTAGGGTTAGGTTTAGGGTAAGGGTTAGGGTTAGGGTTAGGGTTAGGTTTAGGGTTAGGGTTAGGGTAAGGGTAAGGGTTAGGGTTAGGTTTAGGGTTAGTGTTAGGGTTAGGGTTAGGTTTAGGGTTAGGGTTAGGGTAAGGGTTAGGTTTAGGGTTAGGCTTAAGGTAAGGGTAAGTGTTAGGGTTAGGATTAGGGTTAGGTTTAGAGTAAGGGTTTGGGTTAGGTTTAGGGTAAGGGTAAGGTTTAGGTTTAGGGTTAGGGTTAGGGTTAGGGTTAGGGTAAGGTTAAGGGTTAGGGTTAGTTTTAGGGTTAGGTTTAGGGTTATCGTAAGGGTAAGTTTTGGGGTTAGTGTTAGGGTAAGGGTTAGGGTTAGGGTTAGGGTTAGGTTAGGGGATAGGGTAAGGGTAAGTGTTAGGGTTAGGGTTAGAATAAGGGTAAGGGTTAGGGTTAGGGTTAGGGGTTAGTGTTAGTGTTAGGGTTAGGGTTAGGTTTAGGGTTAGAGATAGGGTAAGCCAATTGTTAGGGTTAGGGTTGAGCTTAGGTTTAGGATTAGGTTTTGGGTTAGTGTTAGGTTTAGGGTTAGGGTTAGGGTAAGGGTAAGCATTAGGGTTAGGGTTAGGATAAGGGTTAGGGTTAGGGTTAGATTTAGAGTTAGGTTTACGGTTATGGTAAGGGTTAAGGTTAGGGTTAGGGTTAGGGAAAGGGTAAGGGTTTGGATTAGGGTTAGGCTTAGGTTTAGGGTTCGGGTTAGGGTTGGGGTAAGGGTAAGGGTTAGGGTTAAATTTAGGGTTAGGGTTAGTTTTAAATTAGCGTTAGGGTTAGGGTAAGTGTAAGGGTTAGGGTTAGGATTAGTGTTAATGTTAGGGTAAGGGTTAGGGTTAGGTTTAGGGTTAAGCTTAGTGTTAGGGTTAGTTTTAGGGTTAGGGTTAGGGTTAGGGTAGGGGTAAGAGTTAGGGTTAGGATTAGGGTTAGGGTTAGGGTAAGGGTTAGGGTTAGGGTTAGGATTAGGGTAAGGGTTAGGGTTAGGGTTAGGGTTAGGGTAAGAGTTAGGGTTAGGGTTAGGGTTAGGGTAGGGGTTAGGGTAAGTTTAGGGTTAGGGTTAAGGGTAAGGGTTAGGGTTAGTTTTAGGGTTAGGGTTAGTGTTACGGTAAGTCTAAGGGTTAGGGTTAAGGTTAGGTTTAGGTTTAGGGTTAGGGTTAGAATTAGGGTAAGCGTAAGGGTTAGGATTAGGTTTAGGGTTAGGGTTAGGGTTAGGGTTAGGTTTAGGCTTACGTTTAGGGTTAGGGTTAGGTTTAGGGTTGGGTTTAAGGTTAGGGTTAGTGTTAGGGTGAGGGTAAGTGTAAGGGTTAGGTTTAGGGTTAGGGTTAGCTTAAGGTTTAGGGTTAGGGTTAGCATTAGGGTTACGGTTAGGTTTAGGGTTACGGTTAGGGTTAGGATTAAGTTTAGGGTTAGGGTTAGGGTTAGGGTTAGCGTTAGGGTAAGGGTAAGGGTTTGGGTTAGGGTTAGGCTTAAGGTAAGGGTAAGGGTTAGGGTTAGGGTTAGGCTTAGTTTTAGGGTTAGGGTTAGGGTTGGGCTAAGGGTTAGGGTTAGGGTAAGGGTAAGGGTTAGGGTTAGGGTTAGGGTTAAGTGTTAGGGTTAGGGTTAGGGTTAGGTTTAGGGTTAGGTTTAGGGTTAGGGTTAGGGAAAGGGTAGGGGTTAGGGTTAGGGTTAGCGTTAGGGTAAGGATTAGGGTTAGGGTTTGGGTAACGGAAGGCTTAAGGTTAGGGTTAGGTTTTGGGTAAGTGTTAGGGTTAGGGTTCGCGTTAGGTTTAGGGTTTTGGTTACGGTAAGGGTAAGGGATAGGCTTAGGGTTTGGGTTAGGTTAGGGGTAGGTTTAGTGTAAGGGTAAGGTTTCAGGTTAGGGTTGGGTGTAGGGTTCATATTAGTGTTAGGGGAAGGGTAAGGGTTAGGGTTAGTGTTAGGTTTAGGTTTAGGTTTATGTTTAGGATTAGAGTAAGGGTAAGGTTTAGGGTTGGAGTTAGGGTTAGGGGGAAGGGTTAGGGTTAGGGTTAGGGGGAAGGGTTAGGGTTAGGGTTACGATTAGGGTTAGCGTAAGGGTTAGGGTTAGTGTTAGGGTAATGGTAAGGGTTAGGGTTAAGGTTAGGGTTAGGTTTAGGTTTAGGGTTAGGGTTAGGGTAAGGGTTAGGGTTAGGGTTAAGGTTAGGTTTAGGTTTAGTTTTAGGATTAGGGTTATATTTAGGGTAAGGGTACGCGTTAGGGTTAGGATTAGTGTTAGGGTTGGGGTAAGGTTTAGGGTTAGGGTTAGGGTTAGGGTTAGTTTTAGGGTTAGGGTTAGGGTTAGGGTAAGGGTAAAAGTTAGGGTTAGGATTAGGGTTAGGGTTAGGGTAAGGGTTAGGGTTAGGGTTAGGGTTAGGGTAAGGGTTAGGGTTAGGGTTAGGGTAAGGGTTAGGGTTAGGGTAATAGGGTTAGATTTAGCGTTGGGGTTATGGTTAGGTTTAGGGTTAGCGTAAGGGTAAGGGTTAGGGTTAGGGTTAGGGTTAGGGTAAGGGTTAGGGTTAGGGTTAGGGTTAAGTTTAGTGTTAGGGTTAGGCTAAGAGGATAAGACTTAGGGTTAGGGATAGGGTTAGGGTTTGGGTTACGTTTAGGGTTTGGGTTAGTTTAAGGATTAGGGTTAGGGTTAGGGTTATGGTTAAGGTGAGTGATAGATTTAGGGTAAGGGTAAGTGTTAGGGTTAGGGTGAGGGTTAGGGTAAGGGTTAGGGTTAAGGTAGGGTTAGGGTTAGCGTTAGGGTTAGGGTTAATGTTAGGGTGAGGGTGAGGGTAAGGTTAAGGGTTAGGGTTAGGTTTAGGGTTAGGGTTAGGGTATGGGTAAGTGTTAGAGTTAGGGTTATTTTTAAGGTTAGGGTTAGGTTTAGGGTTAGGGTTAGGATTAGGGTTAGGGTTAGGGTAAGTGTTAGGGTTAGGGTTAGGGTTAGGTTTAGGGGTACTGTTAGGGTAAGGGTGAGGGTTAGGGTTAGGGTTAGGGTTAGCGTTAGGGTAAGGGTAAGGGTTAGGGTTAGGGTTAGGCTTAAGGTAAGGGTCAGGGTTAGGGTTAGGATTAGGGTTAGGTTTAGAGTAAGGGTTAGGGTTAGGTTTAGGTTAAGGGTAAGGTTTAGGTTTAGGTTTAGGGTTAGGGTTACGGTTAGGGTAAGGTTAAGGGTTAGGGTTAGGTTTAGGGTTAGGGTTAGGGTTAGGGTAAGGGTAAGGTTTAGGGTTAGGGTTAGGGTAAGGGTTAGGGTTAGGGTTAGGGTTAGGTTAGTGGATAGGGTAAGGGTAAGTGTTAGGGTAAGGGTTAGAATAAGGGTAAGGGTTAGGGTTAGGGGTTAGTGTTATGGTTAGGGTTAGTGTTCGATTTAGGTTTAGGGTTAGGTAAGGGCAATTGTTAGGGTTAGGGTTGAGCTTAGGGTTAAGGTTAGGGTTAGGGTTAGGGTTAGTGTTAGGTTTAGGGTTAGGGTTAGGGTAAGGGTAAGCGTTAGGGTTAAGGTTAGGTTTAAGGTTAGGGTTAGGGTTAGGATTAGGGTTATGTTTAGGGTTATGGTAAAGGTCAGGTTTAGGGTTACGGTAAGGTTTAGGGTTAGGTTAAGGGTTAGGGTTGGGGTTAGGGTTAGGGTTAGGGTTAGCGTTAGGGCAAGGTTTAGGGTTAGGGTTAGGGTTAGGGTAAGGGTTAGGGTTAGGATTAGGGTTAGGGTTAGGTTTAGGGTTAGGGAAAGGGTAAGGTTTAGGGTTAGGGTTAGGCTTAGGTTTAGGGTTCGGGCTAGGGTTGGGGTAAGGGTAAGGGTTAGGGTTTAGTTTAGGTTTAGGGTTAGTTTTAAATTAGGGTTAGCGTTAGGGTAAGTGTAAGGGTTAGGGTTAGGATTAGTGTTAGGGTTAGGGTAAGGGTTAGGGTTAGGTTTAGGGTTAAGGTTAGTGTTACGGTTAGTTTTAGGGTTAGGGTTAGGGTTAGGGTAAGAATTAGGATTAGGATTAGTTTTAGGGTTAGGGTAAGGGTTAGGGTTAGGGTTAGGTTTAGGTTTAGAGTTAGTGTAAGGATAAGTTTTATGGTTAGGGTTAGGCTTAGGTTTAGGGTTAGGGTTAGGGTTGGGGTAAGGGTTAGGGTTAGGGTTAGGGTAAGGGTAAGGGTTAGGGTTAGGGTTAGGGTTAGCTGTTAGGGTTAGGGTTAGGGTTAGGTTTAGGGTTAGGGTTAGGGTTAGGGTTAGGGAAAGGGTAAGGGTTAGGGTTAGGGTTAGGGTTAGGGTAAGGATTAGGATTAGGGTTTGGGTAACGGAAGGCTTAAGGTTAGGGTTAGGGTTTGGGTAAGTGTTAGGGTTAGGGTTCGCGTTAGGTTTAGGGTTTTGGTTACAGTAAGGAAAGGGTTAGGCTTAGGGTTTGGGTTAGGGGTAGCGGTAGGTTTAGTGTAAGGGTAAGGTTTCAGGTTAGGGTGGGGTGTAGGGTTCGTGTTAGTGTTAGGGGAAGGGTAAGGGTTAGGGTTAGTGTTAGGTTTAGGTTTAGGTTTATGTTTAGGATTAGAGTAAGGGTAAGTTTTAGGGTTGGAGTTAGGGTTAGGGGAAGGGTTAGGGTTAGGGTTAGGATAAGGTTAAGGGTTAGGGTTAGGGTTACGGTTAGGGTTAGCGTAAGGGTTAGGGTTAGTGTTAGGGTAATGGTAAGGGTTAGGGTTAAGGTTAGGGTTAGGTTTAGGTTTAGGTTTAGGGTTAGGGTTAGGGTAAGGGTTAGGGTTAGGGTTAAGTTTAGGTTTAGGTTTAGTTTTAGGATTAGGGTTATATTTAGGGTAAGGGTACGCGTTAGGGTTAGGATTAGTGTTAGGGTTGGGGTAAGGGTTAGGGTTAGGGTTAGGGTTAGGGTTAGTTTTAGGGTTAGGGTTAGGGTTCGGGTAAGGGTAAAAGTTAGGGTTAGGATTAGGGTTAGGGTTAGGGTAAGGGTTATGGTTAGGGTTAGGGTAAGGGTTAGGGTTAGGGTTAGGGTTAGGGTAGGGGTTAGGGAAAGTTTAGGGTTAGGGTTAGGGTTAGGGTAAGGGTTAGGGTTAGGGGTTAGGGATAGTGTTATGGTTAGGGTAAGGGTTAGGGTTAGGGTTAGGTTTAGGGTTGGATAAGGGTTAGGGTTAGGGTTAGAGTTATGGTAAGGGTAAGTTTTAGGGTTAGGGTTAGGGTTAGGGTGGGGTTTAGGTTAGAGTTAGGGTTCGGGTAAGGGTAAGGGTTAGGGTTAGGGTAGGGTTTGGTTAAGAGTTAGGGTTAGGGTTAGGGTTAGGGTTAGGCTAGGGTAGGGGTTAGGGTTAGGGTTAGGGTTAGGTGTTAGGGTTAGGGTTAGGGTTAAGTTTAGGGTTAGGGTTAGTGTAAGGGTTAGGGTTAGGGTTAGGGTAAGGGTAAGGCTTAGGGTAGGGTTAGGGTTTGGGTAAGTGTTAGGGTTAGGGTTCGCTTTAGGTTTAGGGTTTTGGTTACGGTAAGGGTAAGGGTTAGGGTTGGGGTTAGGGTTAAGGTTAGGTTTAGGGTTAGGTTTAGGTTTACGGTTAGGGTAAGGGTAAGGGTTTGGATTAGGGTTAGGGTTAGGAGAGGGTAACAGTTAGGGTTACGGTAAGGGTTAGGGTAAGGATTATGGTTAGGGTTAGGTTTAGGTTTACGGTTAGGGTAAGGGTAAGGGTTTGGGTTAGGGTTAGGGTTAGGAGAGGGTAACAGTTAGGGTTACGGTTAGGGTTAGGGTAAGGATTATGGTTAGGGTTAGTGTTTGGGTAAGGTTTAGGGTTAGGGTTAGGGTTAGTGGTAAGTTTAGGGTTAGGGTAAGGGTAATGGTTAGGGTTAGGGTTAGGGTTATGGTTAGGGTTAGGGGTTATGTTTAGGGTTAGGTTTAGGGTTAGGGTTATGGTAAGGATAAGACTTAGGGTTAGGGATATGGTTAGGTTTTGGGTTAGGTTTAGTGTTAGTGTTAGGTTAAGGGTTAGGGTTAGGGTTAGGGTTATGGTTAAGGTGAGGGTTAGATTTAGGGTAAGGGTAAAGGGTAGGGTTAGGGTGAGGGTTAGGGTTAGGGTAATTGTTACCGTTAGGTTTAGGGTTCGTGTTAGGGTTAGGGTTAGGTTAAGGATTAGGGTTAGGGTTAGGGTAAGGGTAAGGCTTAGGGTTAGGGTTAGGGTTAGGGTTTGGGTAAGTGTTAGGGTTAGTGTTCGCGTATGGTTTCGGGTTTTGGTTACGGTAAGGGTAAGGGTTAGGGTTGGGGTTAGGGTTACGGTTAGGTTTAGGGTTAGGTTTAGGTTTACGGTTAGGGTAAGGATAAGGTTTTGGTTTAGGGTTAGGGTTAGGAAAGGGTAACAGTTAGAGTTACGGTTAGGGTTAGGGTAAGGATTAGGGTTAGGGTTAGGGTAAGGTTTAGGGTTAGGGTTAGGGTTAGTAGTAAGGTTAGGGTTAGGGTAAGGGTAATGGTTGGGGTTAGCGTTAGGGTTACGGTTAGGGTTAGGGGTTATGGTTCGGGTTAGGTTTAGGGTTAGGGTTATGGTAAGGATAAGACTTAGGGTTAGGGATAGGGTTAGGGTTTGGGTTACGTTTAGGGTTTGGGTTAGTTTAAGGATTAGGGTTAGGGTTAGGGTTATGGTTAAGGTGAGTGATAGATTTAGGGTAAGGGTAAGGGTTAGGGTTAGGGTGAGGGTTAGGGTTAGTGTAAATGTTATCGTTAGGTTTAGGGTTAGGGTTAGGGTTAGGGTAAGGGTAAGGGTTAGGGTTAAGGTAGGGTTAGGGTTAGCGTTAGGGTTAGGGTTAATGTTAGGGTGAGGGTGAGGGTAAGGTTAAGGGTTAGGGTTAGGTTTAGGGTTAGGGTTAGGGTATGGGTAAGTGTTAGAGTTAGGGTTATTTTTAAGGTTAGGGTTAGGTTTAGGGTTAGGGTTAGGATTAGGGTTAGGGTTAGGGTAAGTGTTAGGGTTAGGGTTAGGGTTAGGTTTAGGGGTACTGTTAGGGAAAGGGTGAGGGTTAGGGTTAGGGTTAGGGTTAGCGTTAGGATAAGGGTAAGGGTTAGGTTTAGGGTTAGGCTTAAGGTAAGGGTCAGGGTTAGGGTTAGGATTAGGGTTAGGTTTAGAGTAAGGGTTAGGGTTAGGTTTAGGTTAAGGGTAAGGTTTAGGTTTAGGTTTAGGGTTAGGGTTACGGTTAGGGTAAGGTTAAGGGTTAGGGTTAGGTTTAGGGTTAGGGTTAGGGTTAGGGTAAGGGTAAGGTTTAGGGTTAGGGTTAGGGTAAGGGTTAGGGTTAGGGTTAGGGTTAGGTTAGTGGATAGGGTAAGGGTAAGTGTTAGGGTAAGGGTTAGAATAAGGGTAAGGGTTAGGGTTAGGGGTTAGTGTTATGGTTAGGGTTAGTGTTCGATTTAGGGTTAGGGTTAGGTAAGGGCAATTGTTAGGGTTAGGGTTGAGCTTAGGGTTAAGGTTAGGGTTAGGGTTAGTGTTAGGTTTAGGGTTAGGGTTAGGGTAAGGGTAAGCGTTAGGGTTAAGGTTAGGTTTAAGGTTAGGGTTAGGGTTAGGATTAGGGTTATGTTTAGGGTTATGGTAAAGGTCAGGTTTAGGGTTACGGTAAGGTTTAGGGTTAGGTTAAGGGTTAGGGTTGGGGTTAGGGTTAGGGTTAGGGTTAGCGTTAGGGCAAGGTTTAGGGTTAGGGTTAGGGTTAGGGTAAGGGTTAGGGTTAGGATTAGGGTTAGGGTTAGGTTTAGGGTTAGGGAAAGGGTAAGGTTTAGGGTTAGGGTTAGGCTTAGGTTTAGGGTTCGGGCTAGGGTTGGGGTAAGGGTAAGGGTTAGGGTTAAGTTTAGGTTTAGGGTTAGTTTTAAATTAGGGTTAGCGTTAGGGTAAGTGTAAGGGTTAGGGTTAGGATTAGTGTTAGGGTTAGGGTAAGGGTTAGGGTTAGGTTTAGGGTTAAGGTTAGTGTTACGGTTAG
>JANJXV010000048.1:137500-162500 GCA_024803745.1 Megascapheus bottae | reverse complement strand
GTTAGGGTTAGGGCAAGGGTAAGGCTTAGGGTAGGGTTAGGGTTTGGGTAAGTGTTAGGGTTAGGGTTCGCTTTAGGTTTAGGGTTTTGGTTACGGTAAGGGTAAGGGTTAGGGTTGGGGTTAGGCTTAAGGTTAGGTTTAGGGTTAGGTTTAGGTTTACGGTTAGGGTAAGGGTAAGGGTTTGGATTAGGGTTAGGGTTAGGAGAGGTTAACAGTTAGGGTTACGGTTAGGGTTAGGGTAAGGATTATGGTTAGGGTTAGTGTTTGGGTAAGGTTTAGGGTTAGGGTTATGGTTAGTAGTAAGTTTAGGGTTAGGGTAAGGGTAATGGTTAGGGTTAGGTTTAGGGTTAGGGTTAGGGTTAGGGGTTATGGTTAGGGTTAGGTTTAGGGTTAGGGTTATGGTAAGGATAAGACTTAGGGTTAGGGATATGGTTAGGTTTTGGGTTACGTTTAGGGTTAGTGTTAGGTTAAGGGTTAGGGTTAGGGTTAGGTTTATGGTTAAGGTGAGGGTTAGATTTAGGGTAAGGGTAAAGGTTAGGGTTAGGGTGATTGTTAGGGTTAGGGTAATTGTTACCGTTAGGTTTAGGGTTAGAGTTAGGGTTAGGTTAAGGATTAGGGTTAGGGTTAGGGTAAGGGTAAGGCTTAGGGTTAGGGTTAGGTTTAGGGTTTGGGTAAGTGTTAGGATTAGTGTTCGCGTTAGGTTTAGGGTTTTGGTTACGGTAAGGGTAAGGGATAGAGTTGGGTTTAGGGTTAGGGTTAGGTTTAGGGTTAGGTTTAGGTTTACGGTTAGGGTAAGGATAAGGTTTTGGGTTAGGGTTAGGGTTAGGAAAGGGTAACAGTTAGGGTTACGGTTAGGGTTAGGGTAAGGATTAGGGTTAGGGTTAGGGTAAGGTTTAGGGTTAGGGTTAGGGTTAGTAGTAAGTTTAGGGTTAGGGTAAGGGTAATGGTTAGGGTTAGGGTTAGGGTTATGGTTAGGGTTAGGGGTTATGGTTCGGGTTAGGTTTAGGGTTAGGGTTATGGTAAGGATAAGACTTATGGTTAGGGATAGGGTTAGGGTTTGCGTTGCGTTTAGGGTTTGGGTTAGTTTAAGGGTTAGGGTTAGGGTTAGGGTTATGGTTAAGGTGAGGGTTAGATTTAGGGTAAGGGTAAGGGTTAGGTTTAGGGTGACGGTTAGGGTTAGTGTAAATGTTACCGTTAGGTTTAGGGTTAGGGTTAGGGTTAGGGTAAGGGTAAGGGTTAGGGTTAAGGTAGGGTTAGGGTTAGCGTTAGGGTTAGGGTTAATGTTAGGGTGAGGGAGAGGGTAAGGTTAAGGGTTAGTGTTGGAGACTGCCTCAGGGTCTCTTAACTTGCTGTCTAAAACTTTTTATATGATAGCTTAGTAAAAAGTTTTAGGCCGCTTAATTGTGCTATCTTTATTTACCGGTTGCTTTACTCCGTACCAGGAGACATCCTGACTGCTATCATAATTTATAAGTCACTCTGCTCTGTGTCAAGAAGCATCTGGACTGATATCTTGACAGTTAGTTTAGAGACTATTCTGATTTACGCTAAGTGTTATCTCACAGGTCACTTGCTCCATCTCCTGTCTTCCCAAACCTCCTTTTCTTGCCTATAATGAATCTTGCAAAGTAAAAATTCTGCTGCGCTAGCCCCTGCTTTAGAGCCCTATATAAACCCCCTCTGACTTTCAATAAACAGACCTTGATCAGAGCACTGTCTTTGTCTCATTCTTTGTGTTTGTCTGTCCCACTCATTTAGGTATGGTTCCCTCTCGGGTCTCAGTTGACTGAACCCCGTGGGCCGGGGCAGATTGGCGCCCAACGTGGGGCTCGAGGCACGGGAACAGCGCCTAAAGCCGTCGCCACCTAAGAAGGACTGCGCAGTCTTAGCCACCCCAAATTCAGAGGACGAGGAGTACCCGCCTGCGTCCACTGCCAAGGTAGGAGAAATTCGACGAATTGGGACAGAAACTTAGTAAGCAAGAGTTGTTTGTTCAAGGCTTAAAGGCTTCACTCAAAACACAAGGAACTTGGGTTAGAAAGAAAGATTCAAAGGCATTTTTCGAAGAATTATGTCCTTGGTTCCCCAAAGAGGGAACGATTAATGAGGTTATATGGCAAAGAGTTGGAGACTGTTTAAATCATTAAGAAGATTCATGTTTTTATAAGAATTTTCATGTAATTATTGCAATTGTGGTCAAATAAGGAACATTTTCTGCTTGAAACTATAAATAGTGCATGCTTGGCCATGTACACTGTAAATAGCCTTTACCAAATGTGTTTGACAAGGAATTGTTTTTATGTGGATAAAATGATCATTGATCTTAAAGATTGCTTTTTTACAATTCCACTACACCCTGATGATATTTTGTTGGAGGCTCAGGACAGGCCAGATCTACTTTCTAAGGCCTTTCTTAACCTTGGCTTGCAAATAGCTCCTGATAAAGTCAATGTCGTATTGACTGCCTCCATACCCTTAGATATTCAATGGCTCAGGCCTTATTGAAAATTGCCCAATAATACCTTTTGGCCCCTCAATGATATTCTGCGAGGAGACTCTGACTCCTCCTCCCTCCGCAAACTCACAGCAGGCTAACTTATTGCAGGCCATGTGTCAGCTTGATTTGGTCATCTCCTCCGAGTTAAATGTTAGACCCTTAAAGAATCCACACAAGTCTCAGGTAAAACAGCAGGCCCCTCCCTTACTTGTCTTTCCAGTCACTGCCTCTCAGATTAAAATTACCCCAGGGTGGTGACAACCAAAACAAGGAGGCAGAAATCCTGGAGTGAAGGGGAGTCAGGAAATGACTCCCCTTAAGGAGATCAAATAGAGCATTCTGATAATCAGAGTGAAGAGGAGTCAGAAGAAGAGGGAGGAAGAGGTCCCCGGTTAACCCTCAGAGCCCCAAATAATTATCAGCCTTTCAAATTTAAACAAATTAAAGAATTAAAGAATGCTGTTTCTTCCTATGGGCCGACTGCCCCTTTTACTCTGTCTTTGCTGGAGAGCTTGTGTTCACAATACCTCACTATTTACGATTGGGAGACCCTGGCAAAAGCAGTTCTTAGCCAAGGTCAATATCTCTCCTGGAAAGCTGATTATACAGAGAGGTGTCGGGAACAAGAAAATAGTAACATCCTTGAGCCTGGAACGGCTAAATGGACACTCAAGAAATTATTAGGACAGGCTCCCTATAACACCAATGAGCGGCAAGCCAGGTTTCCTCCTGGGTTGTTAGCACAAGTCCGACTCGCCACGCTGCAGGCCTGGAAAGCAATACCTTCCCCTGGTTCTATTTTTTCCTCCATTGCTAAAATTCGTCAGGGACCACAAGAGCCCTATAATGAGTTTGTGGGGAGGCTTACTGAAGCCGCTGAACGTATTTCTGGTAGGGATGAAACTGAGAGTGATTTTATTAAACACCTGGCTTATGAAAACGCCAACTCCGCCTGCCAAGCCGCGTTACGGCCTCATGGGCGTCTTAAGACTCTCTCTGACTATATAAAAATCTGCTCGGATGTAGACCCCACCTCCCGCAATATTGGCCTAGCTATCGGAGCGGCGCTCAAAGAGTTACACCCAGAAAAAAAGCGCCTGTGCTCTAACTGTCGCCAGGCTGGACATTTTGCTCGGGAGTGTCCCCAGCCCAAAACTATTAACTCAGCTCCAGGGAACTCCCCACAGCAGGGACAAATTCTGCCCTTTTGTCCACGATGTAAAAAGGGCAGACATTGGGTTTCCGAGTGCCACTCCAAGACAGATATTCAAGGAAAACCTTTAACTTCTGGGCCGGCGGGAAACTACAGGAAGGGCCAGCCTCAGGACCCCAGTCAACAAACTTCTGGGGCAGTCAGATTTGTTCCCCTACGCAGGTGGCCCCTGCAGTGTCTCATCCCTCATACGGGCCACCCCAGGGAGCGCAGGGCTTGACCTCTGTTCCTCCACCCATACATATTAACCCCTGAGGTGGGAACCCAGCTCCTATGCACCAGAGTATTTGGGCCCCTGCCGCCAAATGTATTTGGCCTTATTTTGGAAGAGGCAGCTCAGTTATTCAGGGACTTAATATTTCACCTGGCATAATTGATAATGATTACACAGGTGAGATAAAAATCATGGCCTCTGCACAGGACGGCCCTGTCTCTATTTATCCGGGACAGAGAATCGCTCAATTGGCTTTATTACCCCCTCATTAGCACATTTAAAAGGAATCGGCCAGTCTTCCAACCCTCTTCAGAGCTCAAAAGTTTTAACATGGGAGGATCAAGAAGGAAGTAAAGGCACAGTTCAGCCCTATGTAGTTCCAAATATCCCAGTTAACTTATGGGGGAGGGCTATTCTCTCTCAAATGAAGCTTTTTATGTGCAGGCCAAATGAGATTGTAACACAGCAAATGCTTAGTCAAGGAATTCTTCCCGGCCAAGGGCTTGGAAAAGAAAAGCAAAGGCCTCCGGCCTAGAAACTGCTGCAGGCCCAGCTCCTGTGTGTAGCTGGCCTAGCAGCATCTTAGCAATTGGCATGCCCCCTGTTCTGGCCAGAGCCATTCAGCCGCTGCTCCTATAATCTCTAGGGAGAGACAAGATATGGATGTTGTGACATTCTATGATGACTGCATTAGTTATGAAAAAATTGACATGGAACTGCTCCCCCAATTCTAGGGGCCACAGTCTAATCGCATAGACGGGAAAAACAATTGGGGCTACTAAAATTAATAAGGATCAGGCAAATACAAGTTTCAAATACAGGTTTCTTCATAATCTCCCCACATTAAATATGTTAATGGGAACTACCCAACCAAGGCTCTCAAGTCTTTCACCAATTCCTAATAATTTGTATATTTATGCTATTGAGAAAAAAGATTGCCTTTTTCTAGAAACAGTGGTTTTCCTTTAACAACCTTTTTTTGTAAAAGATGCCCAGGTGAAAAGCAAAGGCCTCTGGAGGTAAGTAGAAATTGGCCGACCCCCTGTATGTCTGTGTTTTGTTTTGTTTTTAAGAAAGTGCACTGTGGTCCTAAAACAGAGAGAAAAGAAGGCTGGACGCAGCAAGGTCTCTAAGGCCTGGGTGGTCAAGGGACGCCTTGACCCCCCTTCTGAGTTTCTTGTGGATAACAGGGTGCCTGAGAGTCCCACCGGCAAGACATGTCTAAATCTAAAAACAGCTGTTTGGTGAAAACATTCATCTGAGCTCATGTTTCTGTGTTAAGTGTATCTGATTGAGTCCAATTTTCTTGTTATATGTCAATGTCTGATTTTGTTTCAGAGGCTTTTGTAGGTAGATTAGGATGGCCTCCGTCTGCCAGCTACCAGGGGATGGAAATCTCTTTCTGTCACTCTGGTAGTTTAAGGCCAGGCATGCCATCAAAAGTTTAGGAGTTACTTAAAAGTCTCTGCTTCTCTGTCTTGTTCATGTTACATATTTTTCCTTGTCCAGTTTTGTCTTTAAAATTGGTACCAGTTCTAAATATGGATCCTTGTGATTTTTATGTGTGTATATGTCTTTGTTATTTATTTGACCATTTCTGGGCCTGGTATGGCCGCCCCCGCGTGTCTGCAGTTGTAACAAGCCCTGGAAAAATAAATTCCAGCTAAGTTGCCTTGCAAAAAGTTTTGTTTTGAACCTGGTTCTTACCTGCAAGAGTAAAATTGGCAAAGCTCTCTTGACACAAACTTCCGGAAAACGAACGGCCGATATTAATTTTGCGCGCTTTAAGATCTTTGAGTATGAATGTGTGTGAATGAGTGAGTGAGCATATTCAAGGTTAAATTCTCAGCATGCTGTATAAAATGGATGAGTTCATACTTGAAACACAAAAGCAATTGGGTAGATCTAAGTTTAAACTTCAGGAAAAGTATTAGGTTTAAATGTTTCCTATGTCTCAAAGGTGCATTGTTTTAAAGAGAAACTGGTAAAAAGTATTTTTCTAAAGATCCTAAAATCTGCATTTTAAAAATTTGATATTGTAATGCATAGAGCTGTTTACATTGTAAACATTGTATCCTGTTTAGCACAGAAAAAATTAAGGACTTTGAAATTTATTTCCTTAAGTTAAAGCTTGGAGACATGTATTAGAGATTTAACTGTAAATTGTTTATCAATCTCAGAAACTTTGCCTGTCTTTTAAAACTGTTTAGGTAATCAAATGCCAAGAGAAAGGACAGAAAACTTAGGATCATCTTCATCTTTTTTCTTTGCAAACTGACACTAGAAATCTGATGGTAAAATGTGGATAATATGATTAGTATTTTAAAGGAATGTTTAAAGATTTATCTCCATGCAATTGGGTGTATTTAAAAAAAAAAAAGGGAAGGAAACTAAGTCCAGACTTAAGACTTTTGGTGCACTGATGTCCGTAGTTCTTGCATTAGGGAAAAAGTGTTATTTGAGTTTAAACTGTTGTAGGAGTTCTAGGCAGTAATCTAAACTGCAGGAAAAAACAAAAAGCCTCTTCTAAGGCAAGGGGAGAGCCTTGAGCCCTAGGGGGCCTGGAGACAAAAGGAAGTTCCTTGAGTCCTTGAAGGTTTTTCAAATGCAAATAAAGACTAAAGAGTTAAATGTTTAAGCAAATATCTGTAAAAGTTTTAAAGAACATTAGAAATGGGTTTCTGAACAAAGTTTGAAAGTGAAGTTGTCCTAAATGTTTGTTTCAAGAAAGAGAAAAAAGGAAAATTAGGACTACCAAAATGGTTGCTTAATTGCTATTTCAGCTTACTCTTGTAAGTTACTTTAAAGCAATCTCCAGCAGGCCCATGGAGAAAGACAGCAGATCCTCATTCAGATGTAACTTTGGCTCTTACCAGGTTCCAGGTAAGATCATGCTTAGAGACTATTTCTGAGTTGACCACCTTGTTGCTTCTAATTGGAGTAACGTGGCCTTTTGTAGGACTCATTGATCTGAAAGCTGCAGTTTCCAGCCAGCCCGGGCAAAGCAAGATCCCTGTGAGACTGTGGTGTCTAATCTGCCAGCAGAATGCTGAGGCAGAGTTGCTTTGGAGCTCAAAGTGGCAGAGTGCTGGCCTTGAGCTGGAGAGTTGAGGGACAGCACCCAGACCCTGAGTTCAAGTCCAGCAACCAACAGAGTGAAGTGCCAACGGGATGTTTATCCGGGTGTGAAGAGACACTATTGGGACGGAAGCAAGTAAGCCACAGCTTGGATGGCAGAGATGGTGTCAGATCCTAGAGTCACTTGTGCTTAGCCATTCAATATTAATCAGAGTCGGGAGGTCATAGAATAGTTTGTAAGCATGCCTTACTAATGCCCGTGCCTTTCATAACTGGGCAGGAACTTGTCAATCATCTGTGATAGTAGTAGTTTAAAGTTCTGACTAAGTGAAATTTGATTTGACACCAGCCACAAATTCAGGAAAGTTTGTGGATCTGGGGCTTGTGTCCCTATTATCTGTTTAGATCTGGCAACTGAAGCATGGTTAGAGTCGCAGGGATTAAGTTCCCCAGACAATCAAGAAAATGCCTTTGCAAATGGGTGCTAAGTAAGCTAAACTATTGTAGCCAAAGAAGGTTTGTGCAGTTGTTAAATGTTGAATATGATCTCTAGTTCAGAGCAAATCATTGTTCCTGGTAGCTAATCCTGGCAACCCCTTGGTAAAATAGGCTAAACTTTTTAAGGTCCCTGGTCAAGTACAGAGACAACGCCCCTGAGTCAGCTTGAAGAAGTTACAGAAGCTGAATCTCCGGCCATCAATCCCCTTTAGATAAAGGGACCAGGGAATCATTGGGAGAATTCACCGAAGTCAGGCCTTAGGGTAAGCTTCTTTAACCAGTTTGTGCAGAAATTTGCAGGCAATCCAGCAGGAGGTGTGACATTCCATTGGAGTCCCTGAGAGATGAAGCTGCTGCCACATATTCTGCCCTGCCTGATTCCACCACCACCGCACAACTGTTTCCTGAAAGGACTGGAAAAACTCTTGGTGATGGGAATTGGAGATGTACAATCATTATCCAGTAGTTTCTGAGATTTACAGGACCAGCTAGACTCCCTGGCAGGGGTAGTACTTCAGAACAGGAGAGGGCTAGATCTTTTAACTGCGGAAAAGGGAGGTATCTGTTTGGCTTTACAGGAATGATGTTGCTTCTATGCAAACAAGTCTGGCATCGTCCGAGACAAAATCAAAAACCTTCAGGAAGACTTGGAAAGAAGGTGAAAAGAGCTGGCTGACAACCCCCTCTGGAGCGGATTCAATGGACTCTTACCTTATCTCTTGCCCCTGCTAGGACCCTTGCTTGCTCTATTACTGATTGCTATGATTGGACCATGTATTGTTAATAGGCTTGTTTCATTTATTAAGCAGCAGATAGATACCCTGATGGCAAAACCCATACAAATCCATTACCATCAATTGGCTCTCGAAGACCTGGATATGCCATATGGCTCTCCTATGGAGACTGCGCCTTAGTCCCACATAGCGCACACCCTCTGGGTGAAGGCATCTGCTTAAGAGGTGCACTGCTAGTGCAAAGGGGCTAGTAAAGCTAGCACGTGGGACCCCTTGAGAGATACGCACGATAGCATAGGGGTTGGTGTCGCATCATCATGGGACGTGGCCTTGTGGGTACGGGACAGTTTCCCCTGACAACCCCCTCCTTCTCAAAACGACACCCGAGGCTCTGAATAAGGGACTCGACTGCCAACCAACAGTTCGCTCCCCTTGTTCCACCTCCAAAGTGCATGAAGGATCAGTGCCTCTGTCTCCCCTCTCAGATTAAAGCCTATCATCACCAATGTTGCCATATGCGTTCTATATAAAAACAAAAAAGGGGGACTTGTTGGAGACTGCCTCAGGGTCTCTTAACTTGCTGTCTAAAACTTTTTATATGATAGCTTAGTAAAAAGTTTTAGGCCGCTTAATTGTGCTATCTTTATTTACCGGTTGCTTTACTCCGTACCAGGAGACATCCTGACTGCTATCATAATTTATAAGTCACTCTGCTCTGTGTCAAGAAGCATCTGGACTGATATCTTGACAGTTAGTTTAGAGACTATTCTGATTTACGCTAAGTGTTATCTCACAGGTCACTTGCTCCATCTCCTGTCTTCCCAAACCTCCTTTTCTTGCCTATAATGAATCTTGCAAAGTAAAAATTCTGCTGCGCTAGCCCCTGCTTTAGAGCCCTATATAAACCCCCTCTGACTTTCAATAAACAGACCTTGATCAGAGCACTGTCTTGGTCTCATTCTTTGTGTTTGTCTGTCCCACTCATTTAGGTATGGTTCCCTCTCCGGTCTCAGTTGACTGAACCCCGCGGGCCGGGGCAGGTTAGGGTTAGGTTTAGGGTTAGGGTTAGGGTAAGGGTAAGTGTTAGAGTTAGGGTTAGGTTTAAGGTTAGGGTTAGGTTTAGGGTTAGGGTTAGGATTAGGGTTAGGGTTAGGGTAAGTGTTAGGGTTAGGGTTAGGTTTAGGGTTAGGGTTAGGGTAAGGGTAAGGGTTAGGGTTAGGTTTAGGGTTAGTGTTAGGGTTAGGGTTAGGGTTAGGGTTAGCGTTAGGGTAAGGGTAAGGGTTAGGTTTAGGGTTAGGCTTAAGGTAAGGATAAGGGTTAGGTTTAGGATTAGGGTTAGGTTTAGAGTAAGGGTTAGGGTTAGGTTTAGGTTAAGGGTAAGGTTTAGGTTTAGGGTTAGGGTTAGGGTTACGGTTCGGGTAAGGTTAAGGGTTAGGGTTAGGTTTAGGGTTAGGTTTAGGGTTAGGGTAAGGGTAAGGTTTAGGGTTAGGGTTAGGGTAAGGGTTAGGGTTAGGGTTAGGGTTAGGTTAGGGGATAGGGTAAGGGTAAGTGTTAGGGTAAGGGTTAGAATAAGGGTAAGGGTTAGGGTTAGGGGTTAGTGTTATGGTTAGGGTTAGTGTTAGGTTTAGGGTTAGGGTTAGGTAAGGGCAATTGTTAGGGTTAGGGTTGAGCTTGGGGTTAGGGTTAGGGTTAGGGTTAGTGTTAGGTTTAGGGTTAGGGTTAGGGTAAGGGTAAGCGTTAGGGTTAAGGTTAGGGTTAAGGTCAGGGTTAGGGTTAGGATTAGGGTTATGTTTAGGGTTAGGGTAAGGGTCAGGGTTAGGGTTACGGTAAGGTTAAGGGTTAGGTTAAGGGTTAGGGTTGGGATTAGGGTTAGGGTTAGGGTTAGCGTTAGGGCAAGGTTTAGGGTTAGGGTTAGGGTTAGGGTAAGGGTTAGGGTTAGGATTAGGGTTAGGGTTAGGGTTAGGGTTAGGGAAAGGGTAAGGTTTAGGGTTAGAGTTAGGCTTAGGTTTAGGGTTCGGGCTAGGGTTGGGGTATGTGTAAGTGTTATGGTTAAGTTTAGGGTTAGGGTTAGTATTAAATTAGGGTTAGCGTTAGGGTAAGTGTAAGGGTTAGGGTTAGGATTAGTGTTAGGGTTAGGGTAAGGGTTAGGGTTAGGTTTAGGGTTAAGGTTAGTGTTACGGTTAGGTTTAGGGTTAGGGTTAGGGTTAGGGTAAGGGTAAGAATTAGGATTAGGATTAGGGTTAGGGTTAGGGTAAGGGTTAAGGTTAGGGTTAGGGTTAGGTTTAGAGTTAGTGTAAGGATAAGTTTTATGGTTAGGGTTAGGGTTAGGGTAAGGGTTAGGGTTAGGTTTAGCGTTGGGGTTAAGGTTACGGTTAGGGTTAGGGTAAGGGTAAGGGTAAGGGTTAGGGTTAGGGTTAGGGATAAGTTTAGGGTTAGGGTTAGGCTAAGTGTTAGGGTTAGGGTTAGGGTAAGGGTTAGGGTTAGGGTTAGGTTTAGGGTTAGGGTAAGGGTAAGTGTTAGGGATAGGGTTAGGATTAGGGTTAGTGTTAGGATAAGGGTAAGGGTTATGGTTAGGGTTAAGCTTAAGGTTAGGGTTCGGGGTTAGGGTTAGTGTTAGGGTTAGGGTTGAGTTTAGGGTCAGGGTTAGGGTAAGGGTAAGTGTTAGGGTTAGGGTTTGGGTTAGGGTTAAGTTTAGGGTTAGGGATAGGGTTAGGGTAAGGGTTAGGGTTAGGGTTAGGGTAAGGGTTAAGGTTAGGGTTAAGGTAAGGTTACGGGTTAGGGTTAGTGTTAGAGTTATGGTTAGGGTAAGGGTTAAGGTTAGGTTTAGTGTAAGGGTAAGGGTTTGGGTTAGGGTTGGGTGTAGGGTTAGTGTTAGGGTTAGGGTAAGTGTAAGGGTAAGGATTAGGGTTAGGGTTAGGGTTATGGTTAGGATTAGAGTAAGGGTAAGGGTCAGGCTTAGAGTTAGGGTTACGGTAAGGGTTAGGGTTATGGTTAGGGTCAGGGTTAGGGTAAGGGTCAGGGTTAGGGTTAGGGTTAGCGTTAGGGAAAGGTTTAGGGTTAGGGTTAGGATAAGGTTAAGGGTTAGGGTTAGGTTTAGGGTTAGGTTAAGGGTTAGGGTTAGGGTTAGGGTTAGCGTTAGAGCAAGGTTTAGGGTTAGGGTTAGGGTTAGGGTAAGGGTTACGGATAGGATTAGGGTTAGGGTAAGTGTTAATGTTAGGATTAGGGTTAGGTTTAGGGTTAGGGTTAGGGTAAATGTTAGGTTAGGGTTAGGGTAACGGTAAAGGTTAGGGTTAATGTTAGGGTTAGGTTTAGGGTTAGGGTTATGGTAAGGGTAAGAGTTAGGTTTAAGGTTAGGGTTAGGGTTAGTTTTAGGATTAGGGTTATGGTTAGGGTAAGGGTTAGGGTTAGGGTTAGGGTTAGGATTAGGGTTAGGATTAGGGTTAGGGTTAGGCTTAAGGTAAGGGTAATGGTTAGGGTTAGGATTAGGGTTAGGTTTAGAGTAAGGGTTAGGGTTAGGTTTAGGGTAAGGGTAAGGTTTAGGTTTAGGGTTAGGGTTAGGGTTAGGGTTAGGGTTAGGGTAAGGTTAAGGGTTATGGTTAGGTTTAGGGTTAGGTTTAGGGTTAGGGTAAGGGTAAGGTTTGGAGTTAGCGTTTGGGTAAAGGTTAGGGTTAGGGTTAGGGTTAGGTTAGGGGATAGGGTAAGGGTAAGTGTTAGGATTAGGGTTAGAATAAGGGTAAGGGTTAGGGTTAGGGTTAGGGGTTAGTGTTAGGGTTAGGGTTAGGTTTAGGGTTACGGTTACAGTAAGGGTAAGGGTTAGGGGTAGGGTTAGGGTTAGTGTTAGGTTTATGGTTAGGTTTAGGGTAAGGGCAATTGTTAGGGTAACGGTTGAGCTTAGGGTTAGGGTTAGGGTTAGGGTTAGTGTTAGGTTTGGGGTTAGAGTTAGGGTAAGGGTAAGCGTTAGGGTTAGGGTTAGGGTTAAGTTTAGGGTTAGGGTTAGGGTTAGGGTAAGGGTTAGAGTTAGGGTTAGGGTTAGGGTTAGGGTTAGAGTTAGGCTTAGGGTTAGGGTAAGGGTTAGGGTTAGGGTTAGGTTTAGGGAAAGGGTAAGGGTTAGGGTTAGGGTTAGGCTTAGGTTTAGGGTTCGGGTTAGGGTTGGGGTAAGGGTAAGTGTTAGGGTTAAGTTTAGGGTTAGGGTTAGTTTTAAATTAAGGTTAGGGTTAGGGTAAGTGTAAGGTTTAGTGTTAGGATTAGAGTTAGGGTTACGGTAAGGGTTAGGGTTAGGTTTAGGGTTAAGTTTAGTGTTAGGGTTAGTTTTAAGGTTAGGGTTATGGGTTAGGGTAAGGGTAAGAATTAGCGTTAGGATTAGTGTTAGGGTTAGGGTAAGGGTTAGGGTTAGGGTTAGGTTTAGCGTTGGGGTTAAGGTTACGGTTAGGTTTATGTAAGGGTAAGGGTAAGGGTTAGGGATAGGGTTAGGATTAGGGTTAAGGTTAGAGTTAGGGTTAGGGTTAGGGTTATGGTTAGGTTTAGGGTTAGGGTTAGGGTTAGGGTAAGGGTAAGGTTTAGGGTTAGGGTTAGGGTTAAGTTTAGGGTTAGGGTAAGTGTTAGGGTTAGGGTTAGGGTAAGGGTTAGGGTTAGGGTTAGGTTTAGGTTTAGGGTAAGAGTAAGTGTTAGGGATAGGGTTAGGATTAGGGTTAGTGTTAGGATAAGGGTAAGGGTTATGGTTAGGGTTAAGTTTAGGGTTAGGGTTCGGGGTTAGGTTTAGGGTTAGGGTTAGGGTTAAGTTTAGGGTCAGAGTTAGGGTAAGGGTAAGGGTTAGGTTTAGGGTTAGGGTTAGGGTTAAGTTTAGGGTTAGGGATAGGGTTAGGGTAAGGGTTAGGGTTAGGGTTAGGGTTAGGGTTAGCGTTAGGGTAAGGGTAAGGGTTAGGTTTAGGGTTAGGCTTAAGGTAAGGATAAGGGTTAGGTTTAGGATTAGGGTTAGGTTTAGAGTAAGGGTTAGGGTTAGGTTTAGGTTAAGGGTAAGGTTTAGGTTTAGGGTTAGGGTTAGGGTTACGGTTCGGGTAAGGTTAAGGGTTAGGGTTAGGTTTAGGGTTAGGTTTAGGGTTAGGGTAAGGGTAAGGTTTAGGGTTAGGGTTAGGGTAAGGGTTAGGGTTAGGGTTAGGGTTAGGTTAGGGGATAGGGTAAGGGTAAGTGTTAGGGTAAGGGTTAGAATAAGGGTAAGGGTTAGGGTTAGGGGTTAGTGTTATGGTTAGGGTTAGTGTTAGGTTTAGGGTTAGGGTTAGGTAAGGGCAATTGTTAGGGTTAGGGTTGAGCTTGGGGTTAGGGTTAGGGTTAGGGTTAGTGTTAGGTTTAGGGTTAGGGTTAGGGTAAGGGTAAGCGTTAGGGTTAAGGTTAGGGTTAAGGTCAGGGTTAGGGTTAGGATTAGGGTTATGTTTAGGGTTAGGGTAAGGGTCAGGGTTAGGGTTACGGTAAGGTTAAGGGTTAGGTTAAGGGTTAGGGTTGGGATTAGGGTTAGGGTTAGGGTTAGCGTTAGGGCAAGGTTTAGGGTTAGGGTTAGGGTTAGGGTAAGGGTTAGGGTTAGGATTAGGGTTAGGGTTAGGGTTAGGGTTAGGGAAAGGGTAAGGTTTAGGGTTAGAGTTAGGCTTAGGTTTAGGGTTCGGGCTAGGGTTGGGGTATGTGTAAGTGTTATGGTTAAGTTTAGGGTTAGGGTTAGTATTAAATTAGGGTTAGCGTTAGGGTAAGTGTAAGGGTTAGGGTTAGGATTAGTGTTAGGGTTAGGGTAAGGGTTAGGGTTAGGTTTAGGGTTAAGGTTAGTGTTACGGTTAGGTTTAGGGTTAGGGTTAGGGTTAGGGTAAGGGTAAGAATTAGGATTAGGATTAGGGTTAGGGTTAGGGTAAGGGTTAAGGTTAGGGTTAGGGTTAGGTTTAGAGTTAGTGTAAGGATAAGTTTTATGGTTAGGGTTAGGGTTAGGGTAAGGGTTAGGGTTAGGTTTAGCGTTGGGGTTAAGGTTACGGTTAGGGTTAGGGTAAGGGTAAGGGTTAGGGTTAGGGTTAGGGATAAGTTTAGGGTTAGGGTTAGGCTAAGTGTTAGGGTTAGGGTTAGGGTAAGGGTTAGGGTTAGGGTTAGGTTTAGGGTTAGGGTAAGGGTAAGTGTTAGGGATAGGGTTAGGATTAGGGTTAGTGTTAGGATAAGGGTAAGGGTTATGGTTAGGGTTAAGCTTAAGGTTAGGGTTCGGGGTTAGGGTTAGTGTTAGGGTTAGGGTTGAGTTTAGGGTCAGGGTTAGGGTAAGGGTAAGTGTTAGGGTTAGGGTTTGGGTTAGGGTTAAGTTTAGGGTTAGGGATAGGGTTAGGGTAAGGGTTAGGGTTAGGGTTAGGGTAAGGGTTAAGGTTAGGGTTAAGGTAAGGTTACGGGTTAGGGTTAGTGTTAGAGTTATGGTTAGGGTAAGGGTTAAGGTTAGGTTTAGTGTAAGGGTAAGGGTTTGGGTTAGGGTTGGGTGTAGGGTTAGTGTTAGGGTTAGGGTAAGTGTAAGGGTAAGGATTAGGGTTAGGGTTAGGGTTATGGTTAGGATTAGAGTAAGGGTAAGGGTCAGGCTTAGAGTTAGGGTTACGGTAAGGGTTAGGGTTATGGTTAGGGTCAGGGTTAGGGTAAGGGTCAGGGTTAGGGTTAGGGTTAGCGTTAGGGAAAGGTTTAGGGTTAGGGTTAGGATAAGGTTAAGGGTTAGGGTTAGGTTTAGGGTTAGGTTAAGGGTTAGGGTTAGGGTTAGGGTTAGCGTTAGAGCAAGGTTTAGGGTTAGGGTTAGGGTTAGGGTAAGGGTTACGGATAGGATTAGGGTTAGGGTAAGTGTTAATGTTAGGATTAGGGTTAGGTTTAGGGTTAGGGTTAGGGTAAATGTTAGGTTAGGGTTAGGGTAACGGTAAAGGTTAGGGTTAATGTTAGGGTTAGGTTTAGGGTTAGGGTTATGGTAAGGGTAAGAGTTAGGTTTAAGGTTAGGGTTAGGGTTAGTTTTAGGATTAGGGTTATGGTTAGGGTAAGGGTTAGGGTTAGGGTTAGGGTTAGGATTAGGGTTAGGATTAGGGTTAGGGTTAGGCTTAAGGTAAGGGTAATGGTTAGGGTTAGGATTAGGGTTAGGTTTAGAGTAAGGGTTAGGGTTAGGTTTAGGGTAAGGGTAAGGTTTAGGTTTAGGGTTAGGGTTAGGGTTAGGGTTAGGGTTAGGGTAAGGTTAAGGGTTATGGTTAGGTTTAGGGTTAGGTTTAGGGTTAGGGTAAGGGTAAGGTTTGGAGTTAGCGTTTGGGTAAAGGTTAGGGTTAGGGTTAGGGTTAGGTTAGGGGATAGGGTAAGGGTAAGTGTTAGGATTAGGGTTAGAATAAGGGTAAGGGTTAGGGTTAGGGTTAGGGGTTAGTGTTAGGGTTAGGGTTAGGTTTAGGGTTACGGTTACAGTAAGGGTAAGGGTTAGGGGTAGGGTTAGGGTTAGTGTTAGGTTTATGGTTAGGTTTAGGGTAAGGGCAATTGTTAGGGTAACGGTTGAGCTTAGGGTTAGGGTTAGGGTTAGGGTTAGTGTTAGGTTTGGGGTTAGAGTTAGGGTAAGGGTAAGCGTTAGGGTTAGGGTTAGGGTTAAGTTTAGGGTTAGGGTTAGGGTTAGGGTAAGGGTTAGAGTTAGGGTTAGGGTTAGGGTTAGGGTTAGAGTTAGGCTTAGGGTTAGGGTAAGGGTTAGGGTTAGGGTTAGGTTTAGGGAAAGGGTAAGGGTTAGGGTTAGGGTTAGGCTTAGGTTTAGGGTTCGGGTTAGGGTTGGGGTAAGGGTAAGTGTTAGGGTTAAGTTTAGGGTTAGGGTTAGTTTTAAATTAAGGTTAGGGTTAGGGTAAGTGTAAGGTTTAGTGTTAGGATTAGAGTTAGGGTTACGGTAAGGGTTAGGGTTAGGTTTAGGGTTAAGTTTAGTGTTAGGGTTAGTTTTAAGGTTAGGGTTATGGGTTAGGGTAAGGGTAAGAATTAGCGTTAGGATTAGTGTTAGGGTTAGGGTAAGGGTTAGGGTTAGGGTTAGGTTTAGCGTTGGGGTTAAGGTTACGGTTAGGTTTATGTAAGGGTAAGGGTAAGGGTTAGGGATAGGGTTAGGATTAGGGTTAAGGTTAGAGTTAGGGTTAGGGTTAGGGTTATGGTTAGGTTTAGGGTTAGGGTTAGGGTTAGGGTAAGGGTAAGGTTTAGGGTTAGGGTTAGGGTTAAGTTTAGGGTTAGGGTAAGTGTTAGGGTTAGGGTTAGGGTAAGGGTTAGGGTTAGGGTTAGGTTTAGGTTTAGGGTAAGAGTAAGTGTTAGGGATAGGGTTAGGATTAGGGTTAGTGTTAGGATAAGGGTAAGGGTTATGGTTAGGGTTAAGTTTAGGGTTAGGGTTCGGGGTTAGGTTTAGGGTTAGGGTTAGGGTTAAGTTTAGGGTCAGAGTTAGGGTAAGGGTAAGGGTTAGGTTTAGGGTTAGGGTTAGGGTTAAGTTTAGGGTTAGGGATAGGGTTAGGGTAAGGGTTAGGGTTAGGGTTAGGGTTAGGGTTAGCGTTAGGGTAAGGGTAAGGGTTAGGTTTAGGGTTAGGCTTAAGGTAAGGATAAGGGTTAGGTTTAGGATTAGGGTTAGGTTTAGAGTAAGGGTTAGGGTTAGGTTTAGGTTAAGGGTAAGGTTTAGGTTTAGGGTTAGGGTTAGGGTTACGGTTCGGGTAAGGTTAAGGGTTAGGGTTAGGTTTAGGGTTAGGTTTAGGGTTAGGGTAAGGGTAAGGTTTAGGGTTAGGGTTAGGGTAAGGGTTAGGGTTAGGGTTAGGGTTAGGTTAGGGGATAGGGTAAGGGTAAGTGTTAGGGTAAGGGTTAGAATAAGGGTAAGGGTTAGGGTTAGGGGTTAGTGTTATGGTTAGGGTTAGTGTTAGGTTTAGGGTTAGGGTTAGGTAAGGGCAATTGTTAGGGTTAGGGTTGAGCTTGGGGTTAGGGTTAGGGTTAGGGTTAGTGTTAGGTTTAGGGTTAGGGTTAGGGTAAGGGTAAGCGTTAGGGTTAAGGTTAGGGTTAAGGTCAGGGTTAGGGTTAGGATTAGGGTTATGTTTAGGGTTAGGGTAAGGGTCAGGGTTAGGGTTACGGTAAGGTTAAGGGTTAGGTTAAGGGTTAGGGTTGGGATTAGGGTTAGGGTTAGGGTTAGCGTTAGGGCAAGGTTTAGGGTTAGGGTTAGGGTTAGGGTAAGGGTTAGGGTTAGGATTAGGGTTAGGGTTAGGGTTAGGGTTAGGGAAAGGGTAAGGTTTAGGGTTAGAGTTAGGCTTAGGTTTAGGGTTCGGGCTAGGGTTGGGGTATGTGTAAGTGTTATGGTTAAGTTTAGGGTTAGGGTTAGTATTAAATTAGGGTTAGCGTTAGGGTAAGTGTAAGGGTTAGGGTTAGGATTAGTGTTAGGGTTAGGGTAAGGGTTAGGGTTAGGTTTAGGGTTAAGGTTAGTGTTACGGTTAGGTTTAGGGTTAGGGTTAGGGTTAGGGTAAGGGTAAGAATTAGGATTAGGATTAGGGTTAGGGTTAGGGTAAGGGTTAAGGTTAGGGTTAGGGTTAGGTTTAGAGTTAGTGTAAGGATAAGTTTTATGGTTAGGGTTAGGGTTAGGGTAAGGGTTAGGGTTAGGTTTAGCGTTGGGGTTAAGGTTACGGTTAGGGTTAGGGTAAGGGTAAGGGTTAGGGTTAGGGTTAGGGATAAGTTTAGGGTTAGGGTTAGGCTAAGTGTTAGGGTTAGGGTTAGGGTAAGGGTTAGGGTTAGGGTTAGGTTTAGGGTTAGGGTAAGGGTAAGTGTTAGGGATAGGGTTAGGATTAGGGTTAGTGTTAGGATAAGGGTAAGGGTTATGGTTAGGGTTAAGCTTAAGGTTAGGGTTCGGGGTTAGGGTTAGTGTTAGGGTTAGGGTTGAGTTTAGGGTCAGGGTTAGGGTAAGGGTAAGTGTTAGGGTTAGGGTTTGGGTTAGGGTTAAGTTTAGGGTTAGGGATAGGGTTAGGGTAAGGGTTAGGGTTAGGGTTAGGGTAAGGGTTAAGGTTAGGGTTAAGGTAAGGTTACGGGTTAGGGTTAGTGTTAGAGTTATGGTTAGGGTAAGGGTTAAGGTTAGGTTTAGTGTAAGGGTAAGGGTTTGGGTTAGGGTTGGGTGTAGGGTTAGTGTTAGGGTTAGGGTAAGTGTAAGGGTAAGGATTAGGGTTAGGGTTAGGGTTATGGTTAGGATTAGAGTAAGGGTAAGGGTCAGGCTTAGAGTTAGGGTTACGGTAAGGGTTAGGGTTATGGTTAGGGTCAGGGTTAGGGTAAGGGTCAGGGTTAGGGTTAGGGTTAGCGTTAGGGAAAGGTTTAGGGTTAGGGTTAGGATAAGGTTAAGGGTTAGGGTTAGGTTTAGGGTTAGGTTAAGGGTTAGGGTTAGGGTTAGGGTTAGCGTTAGAGCAAGGTTTAGGGTTAGGGTTAGGGTTAGGGTAAGGGTTACGGATAGGATTAGGGTTAGGGTAAGTGTTAATGTTAGGATTAGGGTTAGGTTTAGGGTTAGGGTTAGGGTAAATGTTAGGTTAGGGTTAGGGTAACGGTAAAGGTTAGGGTTAATGTTAGGGTTAGGTTTAGGGTTAGGGTTATGGTAAGGGTAAGAGTTAGGTTTAAGGTTAGGGTTAGGGTTAGTTTTAGGATTAGGGTTATGGTTAGGGTAAGGGTTAGGGTTAGGGTTAGGGTTAGGATTAGGGTTAGGATTAGGGTTAGGGTTAGGCTTAAGGTAAGGGTAATGGTTAGGGTTAGGATTAGGGTTAGGTTTAGAGTAAGGGTTAGGGTTAGGTTTAGGGTAAGGGTAAGGTTTAGGTTTAGGGTTAGGGTTAGGGTTAGGGTTAGGGTTAGGGTAAGGTTAAGGGTTATGGTTAGGTTTAGGGTTAGGTTTAGGGTTAGGGTAAGGGTAAGGTTTGGAGTTAGCGTTTGGGTAAAGGTTAGGGTTAGGGTTAGGGTTAGGTTAGGGGATAGGGTAAGGGTAAGTGTTAGGATTAGGGTTAGAATAAGGGTAAGGGTTAGGGTTAGGGTTAGGGGTTAGTGTTAGGGTTAGGGTTAGGTTTAGGGTTACGGTTACAGTAAGGGTAAGGGTTAGGGGTAGGGTTAGGGTTAGTGTTAGGTTTATGGTTAGGTTTAGGGTAAGGGCAATTGTTAGGGTAACGGTTGAGCTTAGGGTTAGGGTTAGGGTTAGGGTTAGTGTTAGGTTTGGGGTTAGAGTTAGGGTAAGGGTAAGCGTTAGGGTTAGGGTTAGGGTTAAGTTTAGGGTTAGGGTTAGGGTTAGGGTAAGGGTTAGAGTTAGGGTTAGGGTTAGGGTTAGGGTTAGAGTTAGGCTTAGGGTTAGGGTAAGGGTTAGGGTTAGGGTTAGGTTTAGGGAAAGGGTAAGGGTTAGGGTTAGGGTTAGGCTTAGGTTTAGGGTTCGGGTTAGGGTTGGGGTAAGGGTAAGTGTTAGGGTTAAGTTTAGGGTTAGGGTTAGTTTTAAATTAAGGTTAGGGTTAGGGTAAGTGTAAGGTTTAGTGTTAGGATTAGAGTTAGGGTTACGGTAAGGGTTAGGGTTAGGTTTAGGGTTAAGTTTAGTGTTAGGGTTAGTTTTAAGGTTAGGGTTATGGGTTAGGGTAAGGGTAAGAATTAGCGTTAGGATTAGTGTTAGGGTTAGGGTAAGGGTTAGGGTTAGGGTTAGGTTTAGCGTTGGGGTTAAGGTTACGGTTAGGTTTATGTAAGGGTAAGGGTAAGGGTTAGGGATAGGGTTAGGATTAGGGTTAAGGTTAGAGTTAGGGTTAGGGTTAGGGTTATGGTTAGGTTTAGGGTTAGGGTTAGGGTTAGGGTAAGGGTAAGGTTTAGGGTTAGGGTTAGGGTTAAGTTTAGGGTTAGGGTAAGTGTTAGGGTTAGGGTTAGGGTAAGGGTTAGGGTTAGGGTTAGGTTTAGGTTTAGGGTAAGAGTAAGTGTTAGGGATAGGGTTAGGATTAGGGTTAGTGTTAGGATAAGGGTAAGGGTTATGGTTAGGGTTAAGTTTAGGGTTAGGGTTCGGGGTTAGGTTTAGGGTTAGGGTTAGGGTTAAGTTTAGGGTCAGAGTTAGGGTAAGGGTAAGGGTTAGGTTTAGGGTTAGGGTTAGGGTTAAGTTTAGGGTTAGGGATAGGGTTAGGGTAAGGGTTAGGGTTAGGGTTAGGGTTAGGGTTAGCGTTAGGGTAAGGGTAAGGGTTAGGTTTAGGGTTAGGCTTAAGGTAAGGATAAGGGTTAGGTTTAGGATTAGGGTTAGGTTTAGAGTAAGGGTTAGGGTTAGGTTTAGGTTAAGGGTAAGGTTTAGGTTTAGGGTTAGGGTTAGGGTTACGGTTCGGGTAAGGTTAAGGGTTAGGGTTAGGTTTAGGGTTAGGTTTAGGGTTAGGGTAAGGGTAAGGTTTAGGGTTAGGGTTAGGGTAAGGGTTAGGGTTAGGGTTAGGGTTAGGTTAGGGGATAGGGTAAGGGTAAGTGTTAGGGTAAGGGTTAGAATAAGGGTAAGGGTTAGGGTTAGGGGTTAGTGTTGTGGTTAGGGTTAGTGTTAGGTTTAGGGTTAGGGTTAGGTAAGGGCAATTGTTAGGGTTAGGGTTGAGCTTGGGGTTAGGGTTAGGGTTAGGGTTAGTGTTAGGTTTAGGGTTAGGGTTAGGGTAAGGGTAAGCGTTAGGGTTAAGGTTAGGGTTAAGGTCAGGGTTAGGGTTAGGATTAGGGTTATGTTTAGGGTTAGGGTAAGGGTCAGGGTTAGGGTTACGGTAAGGTTAAGGGTTAGGTTAAGGGTTAGGGTTGGGATTAGGGTTAGGGTTAGGGTTAGCGTTAGGGCAAGGTTTAGGGTTAGGGTTAGGGTTAGGGTAAGGGTTAGGGTTAGGATTAGGGTTAGGGTTAGGGTTAGGGTTAGGGAAAGGGTAAGGTTTAGGGTTAGAGTTAGGCTTAGGTTTAGGGTTCGGGCTAGGGTTGGGGTATGTGTAAGTGTTATGGTTAAGTTTAGGGTTAGGGTTAGTATTAAATTAGGGTTAGCGTTAGGGTAAGTGTAAGGGTTAGGGTTAGGATTAGTGTTAGGGTTAGGGTAAGGGTTAGGGTTAGGTTTAGGGTTAAGGTTAGTGTTACGGTTAGGTTTAGGGTTAGGGTTAGGGTTAGGGTAAGGGTAAGAATTAGGATTAGGATTAGGGTTAGGGTTAGGGTAAGGGTTAAGGTTAGGGTTAGGGTTAGGTTTAGAGTTAGTGTAAGGATAAGTTTTATGGTTAGGGTTAGGGTTAGGGTAAGGGTTAGGGTTAGGTTTAGCGTTGGGGTTAAGGTTACGGTTAGGGTTAGGGTAAGGGTAAGGGTAAGGGTTAGGGTTAGGGTTAGGGATAAGTTTAGGGTTAGGGTTAGGCTAAGTGTTAGGGTTAGGGTTAGGGTAAGGGTTAGGGTTAGGGTTAGGTTTAGGGTTAGGGTAAGGGTAAGTGTTAGGGATAGGGTTAGGATTAGGGTTAGTGTTAGGATAAGGGTAAGGGTTATGGTTAGGGTTAAGCTTAAGGTTAGGGTTCGGGGTTAGGGTTAGTGTTAGGGTTAGGGTTGAGTTTAGGGTCAGGGTTAGGGTAAGGGTAAGTGTTAGGGTTAGGGTTTGGGTTAGGGTTAAGTTTAGGGTTAGGGATAGGGTTAGGGTAAGGGTTAGGGTTAGGGTTAGGGTAAGGGTTAAGGTTAGGGTTAAGGTAAGGTTACGGGTTAGGGTTAGTGTTAGAGTTATGGTTAGGGTAAGGGTTAAGGTTAGGTTTAGTGTAAGGGTAAGGGTTTGGGTTAGGGTTGGGTGTAGGGTTAGTGTTAGGGTTAGGGTAAGTGTAAGGGTAAGGATTAGGGTTAGGGTTAGGGTTATGGTTAGGATTAGAGTAAGGGTAAGGGTCAGGCTTAGAGTTAGGGTTACGGTAAGGGTTAGGGTTATGGTTAGGGTCAGGGTTAGGGTAAGGGTCAGGGTTAGGGTTAGGGTTAGCGTTAGGGAAAGGTTTAGGGTTAGGGTTAGGATAAGGTTAAGGGTTAGGGTTAGGTTTAGGGTTAGGTTAAGGGTTAGGGTTAGGGTTAGGGTTAGCGTTAGAGCAAGGTTTAGGGTTAGGGTTAGGGTTAGGGTAAGGGTTACGGATAGGATTAGGGTTAGGGTAAGTGTTAATGTTAGGATTAGGGTTAGGTTTAGGGTTAGGGTTAGGGTAAATGTTAGGTTAGGGTTAGGGTAACGGTAAAGGTTAGGGTTAATGTTAGGGTTAGGTTTAGGGTTAGGGTTATGGTAAGGGTAAGAGTTAGGTTTAAGGTTAGGGTTAGGGTTAGTTTTAGGATTAGGGTTATGGTTAGGGTAAGGGTTAGGGTTAGGGTTAGGGTTAGGATTAGGGTTAGGATTAGGGTTAGGGTTAGGCTTAAGGTAAGGGTAATGGTTAGGGTTAGGATTAGGGTTAGGTTTAGAGTAAGGGTTAGGGTTAGGTTTAGGGTAAGGGTAAGGTTTAGGTTTAGGGTTAGGGTTAGGGTTAGGGTTAGGGTTAGGGTAAGGTTAAGGGTTATGGTTAGGTTTAGGGTTAGGTTTAGGGTTAGGGTAAGGGTAAGGTTTGGAGTTAGCGTTTGGGTAAAGGTTAGGGTTAGGGTTAGGGTTAGGTTAGGGGATAGGGTAAGGGTAAGTGTTAGGATTAGGGTTAGAATAAGGGTAAGGGTTAGGGTTAGGGTTAGGGGTTAGTGTTAGGGTTAGGGTTAGGTTTAGGGTTACGGTTACAGTAAGGGTAAGGGTTAGGGGTAGGGTTAGGGTTAGTGTTAGGTTTATGGTTAGGTTTAGGGTAAGGGCAATTGTTAGGGTAACGGTTGAGCTTAGGGTTAGGGTTAGGGTTAGGGTTAGTGTTAGGTTTGGGGTTAGAGTTAGGGTAAGGGTAAGCGTTAGGGTTAGGGTTAGGGTTAAGTTTAGGGTTAGGGTTAGGGTTAGGGTAAGGGTTAGAGTTAGGGTTAGGGTTAGGGTTAGGGTTAGAGTTAGGCTTAGGGTTAGGGTAAGGGTTAGGGTTAGGGTTAGGTTTAGGGAAAGGGTAAGGGTTAGGGTTAGGGTTAGGCTTAGGTTTAGGGTTCGGGTTAGGGTTGGGGTAAGGGTAAGTGTTAGGGTTAAGTTTAGGGTTAGGGTTAGTTTTAAATTAAGGTTAGGGTTAGGGTAAGTGTAAGGTTTAGTGTTAGGATTAGAGTTAGGGTTACGGTAAGGGTTAGGGTTAGGTTTAGGGTTAAGTTTAGTGTTAGGGTTAGTTTTAAGGTTAGGGTTATGGGTTAGGGTAAGGGTAAGAATTAGCGTTAGGATTAGTGTTAGGGTTAGGGTAAGGGTTAGGGTTAGGGTTAGGTTTAGCGTTGGGGTTAAGGTTACGGTTAGGTTTATGTAAGGGTAAGGGTAAGGGTTAGGGATAGGGTTAGGATTAGGGTTAAGGTTAGAGTTAGGGTTAGGGTTAGGGTTAGGTTAAGTGTTAGGGTTAGGGTTAGGGTTAGGGTTGGGGTAAGTTTAAGTGTTAGGGTTAGGGTGAGGTGTTAGGGTTAGGGTTAGGGTAAGGGGTTAGGGTTAGGGTTAGGGTAAGTGTTAGGGTTAGGGTTAGGGTAAGATTTAGGGTTTGGTTTACTGTTAGGGTTAGGGTTAGGTGTAGTGTTGGGGTTAAGGTTAGGGTTAGTGTAAGGGTAAGGGTTAGGGTTAGGGTTAGGGTTAGGGTTACGTTTAGGGTTGGGGTTATGGTTAGGGTTAGGGTTAGGTTAAAAGTAAGGGTTAGGGTTACGGTTAGGTTAAGTGTTAGGGTTAGGGTTAGGGTTAGGGTTGGGGTAAGTTTAAGTGTTAGGGTTAGGGTGAGGTGTTAGGGTTAGGGTTAGGGTAAGGGTAAGGATTATGTGTTAGAGTTACTGTTAGGGTTAGGTTAAGTGTTAAGGTTAGGGTAAGTGTTAGGGTTAGGGTAGGGGTTAGTATAAATGTGTTAGGGTTAGGGTTAGAATAAGGGTAAGGGTTAGGATTAGGTTTAGGGGTAGGGTTAGGGTTAGGCTTAGGGTTAGGTTTAGGGTTAGGGCTGGGTAAGGGTTAGGGTTAGGGTTAGGATTAGGGTTAGGGTTAGGGTAAGGGTTAGGGTTAGGGTTAGGTTTAGGGTTGGTGTTAAGGTTAGGGTAAGGGTTAGGGTAAGGGTAAGGTTTAGGGTTAGAGTTAGGGTAAGTGTTAGGTTTAGGGTTAGGGTTAGGGTAAGTTTGAGTGTTAGGTGTTAGGGATAGGGTAAGGGTTAGGGTTAGGGTTAGGGAAAGGGTAAGGGTAAGTGTATGGGTTAGGTTTAGGGTTAAGGTAATAGTAATAGTTAAGGTTAGGGTTAGGGTTAGGTTTAGGGTAAAGTTTAGGGTCAGGGTTAGGTTTAGGGTTAGGGTTAACGATAGGGTAAGGGTAAGGGTTAGGGTTAGGGCTAGGGTTAAGGTAATAATAAGGGTTAGGGTACTGGTAAGTGTAAGGTTTAGGGTTAGGGTAGGGCTAGGGTAGGGGTTAGTTTAAGGCTTAGGGTTAGGGTTAGCCTTAGGATAAGTGTAAGGGTTAGGGTTAGGATTAGGTTTAGCGGTTAGGGTTAGGGTTAGGGGTTAGGGTTAGTGTTAGGGTTAGATTAATGGTTAAGGTTGGGGTGAGGTTTAGGATAAGAGTTAGGGTTAAGGTTAGAGTTAGAGTAAGGGTAAGTTTTAGAGATAGGTTTAGGTTTAGGGTAAGGGTTAGGGTTAGGGTTAGATTTAGGGTTGGGGTTAAGGTTAGGGTTAGGGTTAGGGTAAGTTTAAGGGTTAGGAAATGGGTTAGGTGTTAGGGTTAG
>JANJXV010000048.1:50000-135000 GCA_024803745.1 Megascapheus bottae | reverse complement strand
GGTAAGGGTAAGGGAAAGGGTTAGGGTTAGGTTTAGGGTTAAGTTTAGGGTTAGGGTTAGTGTTAGGTTTAGGGTAAGGGTTAGGGTTAGGGTAAGGGTTAGGGTTAGGGTTAGTATTAGGGTTAGAGTTAGGTTTAGGGTTAGGGTAAGGGTAAGGGTTAGGGTTAGGATTAGGGTTAGGGTTAGGTTAAGGGTTAGAGTTAGGGGTTAGGGTTAGGGTTAGGGTTAGGGTAAGGGTTAGGGTTAGGGTTAGGGTTAGGGTTGGGGTAAGAGTAAGAGTTAGCGTTAGGTTTAGGGTTGGGGTTAGGGTTAGGGTAAGGGTAAGGGTTAGGGTTAAGGTTAGGGTTAGGGTTAGTTTTAGGATTACGGTTTGGGTTAGGGTAACGGTAAGGGTTGGGGTTAGGATTAGTGTTAGGGTTAGGATAAGGGTTGGGGTTAGGGTTAGTGTTAGGGTAAGGGTTAGAGTTAGGGTAAGGTTTAAGGTTAGAGTTAGGCTTTGGGTAAGGGTAAGGGATAGGGTTTGGGTTAGGGTTAGGTTTAGGGTTAGGGTTAGGTTAAGGGGTAGGGTTAGGGTAAGGGTAAGTGTTAGGGTTGGGGTTAGTTTTAGGATTATGGTTAGGGTTAGAATAAGGGTAAGGGTTAGGTTTAGGGTTAGGTTTAGGGTTGGGATTAAGGTTGGGGTTATGGTTAGGGTAAGTGTAAGGGTTAGGGTTAGGGTTAGGGTTAGTGTTAGGGTAAGGGTTATGGTTAGGTGTTAGGGTTAGTGTTAGGCTTAGGTTAAGGGTTAGGGTTAGGGTTAGGGTTAGGATAAGTTTTAGGGTTAGGGTTAGGGTAAGTGTAAGTGTGAGGGTTTGGGTTAGGATTAGGCTTAGGGAAAGGGTTAGGGTTGGGGTTAGCGAAAGGGTAAGGGTAGGGGTTAGAGTTAGGTTCAGGGTTAAGGTAAGAGTAATAGTTAGGGTTAGGGTTAGGGTTAGGTTTAGGGTAAGGGTTAGGGTTAGGGATAGGTTTAGGGTTAGGTTTAGCGATAGGGTAAGGGTAATTGTTAGTGTTAGGGTTAGGGTTAAGGTAAGAGTATGGTTAGGGTTATGGTTAGGGTAAGGTTTACGGTTATGGTAGGGCTAGGGGAGGGGTTAGTGTAAGGGTTAGGGTTAGGGTTAGCCTTAGGACAAGGGTAAGGGTTAGGATTAGGGTTAGGATTAGCGGTTAGGGTTAGGGTTAGGGTTAAGGGTTAGGGTTAGTGTTAGAGTTAGGGTAAGGGTTATGGTTAGGGGTTAGGGTTAGTGTTAGGGTTAGGTTAAGGGTTAGGGTTAGGGTTAGGATTAGGATAAGAGTTAGGGTTAGGTTTAGAGTTAGGGTAAGGGTAAGTTTTAGAGTTAGGATTAGGGTAAGGGTTAGGGTTAGGGTTATGGTTAGGTTTAGGGTTGGTGTTAAGGTTAGGGTTAGGGTTAGGGTAAGGGTAAGGGTTAGGGTTAGGGTTAAGGTAAGCGTTAGGGTTAGGGTTAGGGTTAGGGTAAGTTTAGGGTTAGGGTTAGGGTTAGGTGTTAGGGTTAGGGTAAGGGTTAGGGTTAGGGTTAGCGAAAGGGTAAGGGTAAGGGTTAGGGTTAGGTTTAGGGTTAAGGTAAGAGTAATAGGTTTAGGGTTAGGGTTAGGTTTAGAGTAAGGGTTAGGGTTAGGGTTAGGTTTAGGGCAAGGGTTAGCGATAGGGTAAGGGTAAGGTTTAGGGTTAGGGTTAGGGTTAAGGTAAGAGTAAGGGTTAGGGTTATGGTAAGGGTAAGGTTTAGGGTTAGGGTTGGGCTATGTTAGGGGTTAGTGTAAGGCTTACGGTTAGGGTTAGCCTTAGGATAATCGTAAGGGTTAGGGTAAAGTTTAGGGTTAGCGGTTAGGGTTAGAGTTAGGGTTAGGGGTTAGGGTTACTGTTAGGGTTAGGGTAAGGGTTAGGGTTAGGGGTTAGGGTTAGATTAAGGGGTAGGGTTCGGGTTAGGGTTAGGATAAGAGTTAGGGTTAGGGTTAGGGTAAGAGTTAGGGTAAGGGTAAGTTTTAGAGATAGGGTTAGGGTTTGGGTTAGGGTTAGGTTTAGGGTAAGGGTTAGGGTTAGGGTTAGGGTTAGATTTAGGGTTGGGGTTAAGGTTAGGGTTAGGGTTAGGGTAAGGGTAAGGGTTAGGGTTAGGGTAGGGTAAGTTTTAGCGTTAGGGTTAGGGTTAGGGTAAGTTTAAGGGTTAGGATTGGGGTTAGGTGTTAGTGTTAGGGTTAGGGATAGGGTTAGGTTTAGGTTTAGGGTTAGGTTTAGGGTAAGGATAAGTGTTAGGGTTAGGCTTAGGGTTCGTGTTAGGTTTAGGTTTAGGGTTAGGGTTAGGGTAAGGGTAAGGGTTAGGGTTAGGGTTAAGGTTAGGGTTAGAGTTAGGTTTAGGTTTAAGGTTAGGGTAAGGATAAGTGTTAGGGTTAGGCTTAGGGTTCGTGTTAGGTTTAGGGTTAGGGTTAGGGTTAGGGTATGGGTAAGGGTTAGGGTTAGGGTTAGGGAAAGGGTAAGTGTTAGGGTTAGGATTAGGGTTACGGTAAGGATTAGGGTTAGGTTTAGGCTTAGGGTTCGGGTTAGCATAACGGTTAGGGTTACGGTAAGGTAAGGTTTAGGGCTAGGTTTAGGGTTACGGTTAGGGTTAGGGGTTATGTTTAGGGTTAGGGGTTATGGTTAGGGTTAGGTTTAGGGTTGGGGTTAAGGTTAGAGTTATGTTTAGGATAAGGGTAAGGGTTAGAGTTAGGGTTAGGGATAGGGTAAGGGTTAGGATTAGGGTTAGGGTTAGGGTTAGGTTTAGGGTTACGGTTAGGGTTAGGGTTAGGGTTAGGGTAAGGGTATGTGTTAGGGTTAGTGTTAGGGTTACGGTTAGGGTTAGGGTTAGTTTTAGGTTAAGGGTAAAGTTTAGGGTAGGGTTAGGGTTAAGGTAAGGATAAGGGTTAGGTTTAGGGTTAGGTTTAGGTAAGGGTTAGGGTTAGGCTTAGGGTAAGGGTAAGGTTTAGGGCTCAGGTTAGGGTTAGGGTTAGGGTAAGGGTAAGGGTTAGGATTAGGGTTAGGGTTAGGGTTAGGTTTAGGGTTAGGGTAAGAGTAAGGGTTAGGGTTAGAGTTAAGGTGAAGGTTAAGGTTATGGTAAGGGTTAGGGTTGGGGTAAGGGTTAGGGTTAGGCTTAGGGTTAGGGTTAGAATTAGGTTTAGGGTTAGGGTAAGGGTAAGGTTTAGGGTAAGGGTTAGGGTTAGGGTTAGGTTATGGGTTAGGGTAAGGGGTTAGTGTTAGGGTTATGGTAAGGGTTAGGGTTAGTGTTAGGGTTAGGGTAAGGATTAGGATTAGGGTTAGGGTTAGGGTGAGGGTGAGGTCAAGAGTTAGAGTTAAGTTTAGGGTTAGGGTTAGTTTTAGGGATAGGGTTAGGGTTAGTGTAAGGGAAGGATTAGGGTTAAGATTAGGGTTAGGGTTAGGGTAAGGGTTTGGGTTAGGGTTAGGGTTAGGATTAGGGTTAGGGTTAGGTAAGGGTTAGGGTAACAGTTAGTTTAGGGTTAGGGTGAGGTCAAGAGTTACGGTTAAGTTTAGGGTTAGAGTTAGTTTTAGAGATAGGGTTAGGGTTAGGGTAAGGGAAGGGTTAGGGTTAAGATTAGGGTTAGGGTTAGGGTAAGGGTTAGGTTAGGGTAAGGGAAGGGTTAGGGTTATGATTATGGTTAGGGTTAGGTTTAGTGTTGGGGTTAAGGTTAGGGTTAGGGTAAGGTTTTGCGTTAGGGTTAGGGTTAGGGTTAGGGTAAGGGTTAGGGTTAGGGTTAGGGTAAGATTTAGGGTTTGGTTTAGGGTTAGGGTTAGGGTTAGGGTTAGGGTAAGGGTACGTGTCAGGGTTAGGTTTAGGGTTAGGTTTAGTGTTGGGGTTAGGGGAAGGGTAAGGGTAAGGGTTAGGGTTAGGTTTAGGGTTAAGGTTAGGGATAGGGTTAGGGTTATGGTTAGGTTTAGGGTTAAGGTTAGGTTAAGTGTAAGGTTTAGTGTTAGCGTTAGGGTTAGGGTTAGGGAAAGGGTTAGGGATAGGGTTAGGGTTAGCATTAATGTTAGTGTTAGGGTTAGGGTGGGTAAGGGTTAGAGTTAGGGTTAGGGGTTACAGTTAGGGTTAGGTTTAGGTTTAGGGTTAAGGTAATGGTAAGGGTTAGGGTTAGGGTTAGGCTTAAGGTTAGGGTAGGGTTAGGGTAAGTGTAAGGGTTAGGTTAGGGTTAGGGTTAGGGTAAGGGTTAGGGTTAGGATTAGGGTTAAGTTTAGGGTAAATGTTAGGTTTAGGGTAAGGGTAAGGGTTAGGGTTAAGGTTAGGGTTAGGTTTTGGTTTAGGGTTAGGATAAGGCTAAGGGTTAGGGTTAAGTTTAGTGTTAGGATTAGGGTAAGGGTAACGGTTAGGTTTATGGTTAAGCTTAGGTTTAGGGTTAGGTTTAAGGTTAGAGAAATTATAAGAGTTAGGGTTAAGGTTAGGTTTAGGGTTAGGGGTAATGTTATGGTTAGCGTTACGGTTAGCGTAAGGGTGAGGGTTATGCTTAGGGTTTGATTAGGGTTAGGGTTAGGGCAAGGGTTAGGGTTAGGGTTAGGGTTAGGGTTATGGTTAGGGTAAAGGTAAGGGTTAGGGTTAGGTTTAGGGTTAGGGTTAGGTTTAGGGTAAGGGTTAGTGTTAGTGTTAGGGTAAGGGTAAAGTTTATTGTTACGGTTAGGTTTAGGGTTGGGGTTGAGGTTAGGGTTAGGTTTAGGGTGAGGGTAAGGGTAAGGGTTAGGGTTAGGGTTAGGGTCACGGTTAGGTTTAGGGTTACGTTTACGGTTAGGGTTAGGGTTAGGGTAAGGGTATGTGTTTGGGTTAGTGTTAGGGTTAGGGTTAGGGTTAGCGTTAGGGTAAGTGTAAGGGTTAGGGTTAGGGTAAGGGTAAGGGTTAGGGTTAGGGTTATGGTTAAGGTAAGTGTAAGTGTTAAGGTTAGGGTTAGGTTTAGGGTAAGGGTTAGGGTTAGGTTTAGGGTAAGGGTAAGGTTTAGTTTTAGGATTAGGGTGAGGGTTCGGGTTAGTGTAAGGGAAAGGGTTAGGGTTAGGGTTAGGGTTAGGTTAAGGGATAGGGTTATGGTAAGGGTAAGGGTTGGGGTTAGGGTTAGGTTTAGGGTTGGGGTTAAGTGTAGGGTTAGGTTTAGGATAAGGGTAAGGGTTAGAGTTAGGTTTAGGGAGAGGGTAAGGGTTAAGCTTAGGGTTAGGATTAGAGTTAGGTTTAGGTTTACGGTTAGGGTTCGGGTTAGGGTAAGGGTATGTGTTAGGGTTAGTGTTAGGGTTAGGGTTAGGGTTAGGGTTAGCGTTAGGGGAAGGGTAAAGTTTAGGGTTAGTGTTAGGGTTAAGGTAAGGGTAAGGGTTAACGTTAGGGTTAGGTTTAGGGTAAGGGTTAGCGTTAGGCTTAGAGTAAGGGTAAGGTTTAGTGTTCGGGTTAGGGTTAGGGTTAGGATAAGGGTAAGCGTTAGGGTTAGGGTTAGGTTTAGGTTTAGGGTAAGGATAAGGGTTAGGGTTAGAGTTAAGGTTAACGTTAAGGTTATGGTAAGGTTTAGGGTTAGAGTAATGGTTACGGATAGGGTTAGGGTTAGGGTTAGGGTAAGGGTATGTGTCAGGGTTAGGTATAGGGTTAGGTTTAGTGTTTGGGTTAGGGTAAGGGTAAGGGTTAGGGTTAGGGTTAGGTTTACGGTTAAGGGTAGGGTTAGGGTTAGGGTTAGGGTTAGGGTTAGGTTTAGGGTTAGGGTTAGGTTAAGTGTAAGGTTTAGTGTTAGCGTTAGGGTTAGGGTTAGGGAAAGTGTTAGGGTTAGGGTTAGGTTTAGCATTAAGGTTAGTGTTAGGGTTAGGGTGGGTAAGGGTTAGGGTTAGGGTTAGGGGTTACAGTTAGGGTTAGGTTTAGGTTTAGGGTTAAGGTAATGGTAAGGGTTAGGGTTAGGGTTAGGTTTAAGTTTAGGGTTAGGGTTAGGGTAAGTGTAAGGGTTAGGTTAGGGTTAGGGTTAGGGTTAGGGTTAGGGTTAAGTTTAGGGTTAGGGTTAGAGTTATGGTTAGGGTAAGGGTAAGGTTTAGGGTGAAGATTAGGGTTAAGGTTTGGTTTAGGGTTAGGATGAGGGTAAGGGTTAGGGTTAGGTTTAGGGTTAGGGTTAGGGTAAGGGTAACGGTTAGGTTTAGGGTTAAGCTTATGTTTAGTGTTAGGGTTAGGGTTAGGGTTAGGGTTAGGGTTAGGGTTAGGGTTAGGGTTAGTATTAGGGTTAGGTTAGGGTTAGGGTTAGGGTTAGGGTTAGGGTTAGGGTTAGGTTTAGGGTAAGAGTAAGGTTTAGGGTTAAGGTTAGTGTTAGGGTTAGGTTTAGGGTTAGGGTAAGGGTGAGGTTTAGGGTTTGGTTTAGGGCTAGGGTTAGTCTAAGGGTAAGGGTTACGTTTAGGCTTAGGGTTAGATTTATGGTTAGGGTTAGGGCAAGGATAAGGGTTAGAGTTCAGGATAGGGTTAGGTTTAAGGTTAAGGTTAGGGTTAGGGTTAGGGTTAGGGTTAGGATTAGGGTTAGGGTTAGGGTAAGGGTTAGGGTTAGGGTTAGGGTCAGGGTTTGACTTAGTGTTCGGCTAAGGGTAATGGTTAGGCTTAGGGTTAGGGTTAGGGTTAAGGTTGAGGTTAGGATTAGGTTTAGGGTTAGGGTAAGGGTTAGGGTTAGGGTAAGGGTTAGGGTTAGGGTAACGGTAAGGGTTAGGGTTAGTGTTAGGTTTAGGGTTATGTTTGAGGTTAGGGTTAGATTTAGAGGAAGGGTTAGGGTTAGGGTTAGGGTAAGGTTTAGGGTTAGGGTTAGGGTTAGAGTTTGGGTTAGGGTTAGAGTAAGGGTAAGGGTTAGGGTTAGCGTTAGGGATTCGGTTAGAGTTATGGGTTAGGGTAAGTGTTAGGTTTAGGGTTAGGTTTAGGGTAATGATAAGAGTTAGGTGTAGGGATAGGGTTAGGGTTCGGGTTAGGTTAAGGGTTAGATTTAGGGTAAGGGGTAGGGTTAGGGTTATGTTTATGGTTAAGGTTAAGGTTAGGGTTAGGGTTAGGGTAAGGGTAAGGGTTAGGGTTAGGATTAGGGTTACGGTAAGTGTTAGAGTTAGGGTTAGGGTTAGGTTTAGGGTAAGAGTAAGGTTTAGGGTTAAGGTTAGTGTTAGGTTTAGGTTTAGGGTTAGGGTAAGGGTGAGGTTTAGGGTTAGGTTTAGGGCTAGGGTTAGTCTAAGGGTAAGGGTTACGGTTAGGGTTAGGGTTAGATTTAGGGGTAGGGTTAGGGTAAGGATAAGGGTTAGAGTTCAGAATAGGGTTAGGTTTAAGGTTAAGGTTAGGGTTAGGGTTATGGTTAGGGTTAGGGTTAGGATTAGGGTTGGGGTTAAGGTTAGGGTTAGTGTTAGGGTAAGGGTAAATGTAAGGGTAAGGGTTAGGGTTAGGGTTAGGCTCTGAGTTAAGGTTGAGGTTAGGGTTAAAGTTAGGGATAGGGTAAGGGTTAGGGTTAGGGTTAGGGTAAAGGTTAGGGTAAGGGTGAGGGTTGGGATAGGGTTAGGGTTAGGGTTAAGATTGAGGTGAGGGTTATGGTTAGAGTAAGGGTTAGACTTAGGGTTAGGGTAAGGGTTATTGTTAGGGTTATGGTTAGGTTTAGAGTTAGGGGTAGAGTTAGGGTAAGGGTAAGGGTTAGGTTTAGATTTAGGGTTAGGGTAAGGTGTAGGGTTAGGGGTTAGGGTTAGGGTTAGCGTTAGGGGTAGGGTTAGGGTTAGGGTAATTTTTACGGTTAGGGGTAGGGTTAGGATTAGGGTTAGGGTTAGGGTTAGAGTTGGTTTAGAGGTAGGTTTAGGATTAGGGGTAGGGTAGGGTTAGGGTTAGGGTTAGGCTTCTTGTTAGGGCTAAGGCTAGCGTTAGGGTTAGGCTTAGGGGTAGGGGTAGGGGTAGGGGTAGGTTTAGGGTTAGAGTTAGGGTTAGGTTAGGGTAAGGGTTAGGGTTAGGTTTAGGGTTGGGATTAAGGTTAGAGTTAGGGTTAGGGTAAGGGTAAGAATTAGGTTAGGGTTAGAGTTAGGGTTGGGATTAAGTTTAGGGTTAGGGTTAGGTTTAGGGTTAGGATGAGGGTTAGGGTTAGGGGAAGGGTTAGGGTTAGGCTTAGGATTAGGATTAGGCTTAGTGTTAACGTAAGGATAAGGGTTATGGTTAGGGTTAGGGTTAGGGTTAAGCTTAGTGTTAGAGTAAGGGTAAGGGTTAGGGTTAGGGTTAGGGTTAGGGTAAGGTTTAGGGTTTGGTTTAGTGTTAGGTTTAGGGTTGCGGTTAAGGTTAGGGTTAGGGTTAGGGTAAGGGTAAGTGTTAGGGTTAGGGTTAGGGTTAGGGTAAGTGTTAGGGTTAGGGTTAGGGTTAGGGTTAGGGTTAATATTGAGGTTAGGGTTAGGGTTAGGGTAAGGGTTAGCGTTAGGGTTAACGTAAGGGTTAGGGTAAGGGTGAGGGTTAGGGTTAGGTTTAGGGTAAGGGTATGGGTTAGGGTTAGGTTTAGGGTTAAGATTGAGTTTAGGGTTAGGGTTAGAGTAAGGGTTAGGTTTAGGGTTAGGGTAAGGGTTAGGGTTAGGGTTATGGTTAGGGTAAGGGTTAGAGTCAGGGTTAGGGTTAGGTGTTAGGGTTAGGGTTAGGGTTAGGGTAAGGGCAAGGGTTAGGGTTAGGGTTAGGTTTAAGATTGAGGTTAGGGTTATCATTACAGTAAGGTTTAGGGTTAGTTTTAGGGTAAGGGTTAGGGTTAGGGTTAGGGTTAGAGTTAGGGTTAGGGTTAGGGTAAGGGTAAGGGTTAGATTTAGGGTTAGGGTTAGGTTCAGGGTTAGGATTAGGGTTAGGATTAGGGTAAGGGTAAGTGTTAGGGTTAGGGGTAGGGCTAGGGTTAGGGTAATGGTTAGGGTTTGGGTTAGGATTAGGTTTAAGTGTTAGTGTTAGAGTTAGGGTTAGGGTTAGGTTTAGGTTTAGGGTAAGGGTAAGGGTTAGGGTTAGGATTGGGTTAGGGATAGGTTTAGGGTTTGGGGTAGGGGAAGGGGAAGGGTTAGGGTTAGGGTTAGGGTTAAGGTTAGGGTTAGGGCTAGCGTTAGGGTAAAGGTAAGGGTTACGATTAGGGTTAGGGTAAACACAAGGGTAAGGGTTAGGGTTAGGGTTATGGTTAGGGTAAGGATTAGGGTTAGGTTTAGGCTAAGGGTAAGGTTTAGGGTTAAGGTTAGGGTTAGGGTTAGGGTAAGGGTAAGGGTTAGGGTTAGGTTTAGGGTTAGGTTTAAGAGTAGGTTAAGGGTAAGAGTTAGGGTTAGGGTAGGGTAAGGTAAGGGTTGAGGTTAGGGTTAGGTTTAGCGTAGGGTAAGGGTAAGGGTTAGGGTTAGGGTTAAGGTAAGGGTAAGGGATAGGGTTAGTGTTAAGGTTATGGTTAGGGTAAGGGTTAGGGTTAGGTTTAGTGTAAGGGTAAAGTTTATGGTTAGGGGTGGGGTTAGGGTTAGGTTTAGGGTTAGGGTTAGTGTATAGGTTAGGGTTAGTTTTAGGGTTAGGGTTAGGGTTAAGGTAAGGGTAAGGGTAAGGGTTAGGGTTAGTGTTAAGGTTATGGTTAGGGTAAGGGTTAGGGTTAGGTTTAGTGTAACGGTAAGGTTTATGGTTAGGGTTGGGTTAGGGTTAGGGTTAGGGTTAGGGTTATGGTTAGTGTATAAGTTACAGTTAGTTTTAGGGTTAGGGTTAGGGTAAGGTTAAGGGTTAGGGTTAGAGTTAGGGTTAAGGTAAGGGTTAGCGTTAGGTTTAGGGTTAGGGTTAGGGTTAGGTTTAGGGTTAGGGTTAGGGTAAGGGTAAGGTTTAGGGATAGGATTAGGGTTAGGGTTAAGGTAAGGTTTAGGGTTAGGGTTAGGTCTAGCGTTAAGATTAGGGTTTGGGTTAGGATAAGGGTAAGGGTTAGGGTTAGGGTTAGGGTTACGGTTAGAGTTATGGGTTAGGGTAAGTGTTAGGTTTAGAGTTAGGGTTAGGGTAATGATAAGAGTTAGGTGTAGGGTTAGGGTTAGTATTAGGGTTAGAGTTAGGTTTAGGGTTAGGGTAAGGGTAAGGGTTAGGGTTAGGATTAGGGTTAGGGTTAGGTTAAGGGTTAGAGTTAGGGGTTAGGGTTAGGGTTAGGGTTAGGGTAAGGGTTAGGGTTAGGGTTAGGGTTAGGGTTGGGGTAAGAGTAAGAGTTAGCGTTAGGTTTAGGGTTGGGGTTAGGGTTAGGGTAAGGGTAAGGGTTAGGGTTAAGGTTAGGGTTAGGGTTAGTTTTAGGATTACGGTTTGGGTTAGGGTAACGGTAAGGGTTGGGGTTAGGATTAGTGTTAGGGTTAGGATAAGGGTTGGGGTTAGGGTTAGTGTTAGGGTAAGGGTTAGAGTTAGGGTAAGGTTTAAGGTTAGAGTTAGGCTTTGGGTAAGGGTAAGGGATAGGGTTTGGGTTAGGGTTAGGTTTAGGGTTAGGGTTAGGTTAAGGGGTAGGGTTAGGGTAAGGGTAAGTGTTAGGGTTGGGGTTAGTTTTAGGATTATGGTTAGGGTTAGAATAAGGGTAAGGGTTAGGTTTAGGGTTAGGTTTAGGGTTGGGATTAAGGTTGGGGTTATGGTTAGGGTAAGTGTAAGGGTTAGGGTTAGGGTTAGGGTTAGTGTTAGGGTAAGGGTTATGGTTAGGTGTTAGGGTTAGTGTTAGGCTTAGGTTAAGGGTTAGGGTTAGGGTTAGGGTTAGGATAAGTTTTAGGGTTAGGGTTAGGGTAAGTGTAAGTGTGAGGGTTTGGGTTAGGATTAGGCTTAGGGAAAGGGTTAGGGTTGGGGTTAGCGAAAGGGTAAGGGTAGGGGTTAGAGTTAGGTTCAGGGTTAAGGTAAGAGTAATAGTTAGGGTTAGGGTTAGGGTTAGGTTTAGGGTAAGGGTTAGGGTTAGGGATAGGTTTAGGGTTAGGTTTAGCGATAGGGTAAGGGTAATTGTTAGTGTTAGGGTTAGGGTTAAGGTAAGAGTATGGTTAGGGTTATGGTTAGGGTAAGGTTTACGGTTATGGTAGGGCTAGGGGAGGGGTTAGTGTAAGGGTTAGGGTTAGGGTTAGCCTTAGGACAAGGGTAAGGGTTAGGATTAGGGTTAGGATTAGCGGTTAGGGTTAGGGTTAGGGTTAAGGGTTAGGGTTAGTGTTAGAGTTAGGGTAAGGGTTATGGTTAGGGGTTAGGGTTAGTGTTAGGGTTAGGTTAAGGGTTAGGGTTAGGGTTAGGATTAGGATAAGAGTTAGGGTTAGGTTTAGAGTTAGGGTAAGGGTAAGTTTTAGAGTTAGGATTAGGGTAAGGGTTAGGGTTAGGGTTATGGTTAGGTTTAGGGTTGGTGTTAAGGTTAGGGTTAGGGTTAGGGTAAGGGTAAGGGTTAGGGTTAGGGTTAAGGTAAGCGTTAGGGTTAGGGTTAGGGTTAGGGTAAGTTTAGGGTTAGGGTTAGGGTTAGGTGTTAGGGTTAGGGTAAGGGTTAGGGTTAGGGTTAGCGAAAGGGTAAGGGTAAGGGTTAGGGTTAGGTTTAGGGTTAAGGTAAGAGTAATAGGTTTAGGGTTAGGGTTAGGTTTAGAGTAAGGGTTAGGGTTAGGGTTAGGTTTAGGGCAAGGGTTAGCGATAGGGTAAGGGTAAGGTTTAGGGTTAGGGTTAGGGTTAAGGTAAGAGTAAGGGTTAGGGTTATGGTAAGGGTAAGGTTTAGGGTTAGGGTTGGGCTATGTTAGGGGTTAGTGTAAGGCTTACGGTTAGGGTTAGCCTTAGGATAATCGTAAGGGTTAGGGTAAAGTTTAGGGTTAGCGGTTAGGGTTAGAGTTAGGGTTAGGGGTTAGGGTTACTGTTAGGGTTAGGGTAAGGGTTAGGGTTAGGGGTTAGGGTTAGATTAAGGGGTAGGGTTCGGGTTAGGGTTAGGATAAGAGTTAGGGTTAGGGTTAGGGTAAGAGTTAGGGTAAGGGTAAGTTTTAGAGATAGGGTTAGGGTTTGGGTTAGGGTTAGGTTTAGGGTAAGGGTTAGGGTTAGGGTTAGGGTTAGATTTAGGGTTGGGGTTAAGGTTAGGGTTAGGGTTAGGGTAAGGGTAAGGGTTAGGGTTAGGGTAGGGTAAGTTTTAGCGTTAGGGTTAGGGTTAGGGTAAGTTTAAGGGTTAGGATTGGGGTTAGGTGTTAGTGTTAGGGTTAGGGATAGGGTTAGGTTTAGGTTTAGGGTTAGGTTTAGGGTAAGGATAAGTGTTAGGGTTAGGCTTAGGGTTCGTGTTAGGTTTAGGTTTAGGGTTAGGGTTAGGGTAAGGGTAAGGGTTAGGGTTAGGGTTAAGGTTAGGGTTAGAGTTAGGTTTAGGTTTAAGGTTAGGGTAAGGATAAGTGTTAGGGTTAGGCTTAGGGTTCGTGTTAGGTTTAGGGTTAGGGTTAGGGTTAGGGTATGGGTAAGGGTTAGGGTTAGGGTTAGGGAAAGGGTAAGTGTTAGGGTTAGGATTAGGGTTACGGTAAGGATTAGGGTTAGGTTTAGGCTTAGGGTTCGGGTTAGCATAACGGTTAGGGTTACGGTAAGGTAAGGTTTAGGGCTAGGTTTAGGGTTACGGTTAGGGTTAGGGGTTATGTTTAGGGTTAGGGGTTATGGTTAGGGTTAGGTTTAGGGTTGGGGTTAAGGTTAGAGTTATGTTTAGGATAAGGGTAAGGGTTAGAGTTAGGGTTAGGGATAGGGTAAGGGTTAGGATTAGGGTTAGGGTTAGGGTTAGGTTTAGGGTTACGGTTAGGGTTAGGGTTAGGGTTAGGGTAAGGGTATGTGTTAGGGTTAGTGTTAGGGTTACGGTTAGGGTTAGGGTTAGTTTTAGGTTAAGGGTAAAGTTTAGGGTAGGGTTAGGGTTAAGGTAAGGATAAGGGTTAGGTTTAGGGTTAGGTTTAGGTAAGGGTTAGGGTTAGGCTTAGGGTAAGGGTAAGGTTTAGGGCTCAGGTTAGGGTTAGGGTTAGGGTAAGGGTAAGGGTTAGGATTAGGGTTAGGGTTAGGGTTAGGTTTAGGGTTAGGGTAAGAGTAAGGGTTAGGGTTAGAGTTAAGGTGAAGGTTAAGGTTATGGTAAGGGTTAGGGTTGGGGTAAGGGTTAGGGTTAGGCTTAGGGTTAGGGTTAGAATTAGGTTTAGGGTTAGGGTAAGGGTAAGGTTTAGGGTAAGGGTTAGGGTTAGGGTTAGGTTATGGGTTAGGGTAAGGGGTTAGTGTTAGGGTTATGGTAAGGGTTAGGGTTAGTGTTAGGGTTAGGGTAAGGATTAGGATTAGGGTTAGGGTTAGGGTGAGGGTGAGGTCAAGAGTTAGAGTTAAGTTTAGGGTTAGGGTTAGTTTTAGGGATAGGGTTAGGGTTAGTGTAAGGGAAGGATTAGGGTTAAGATTAGGGTTAGGGTTAGGGTAAGGGTTTGGGTTAGGGTTAGGGTTAGGATTAGGGTTAGGGTTAGGTAAGGGTTAGGGTAACAGTTAGTTTAGGGTTAGGGTGAGGTCAAGAGTTACGGTTAAGTTTAGGGTTAGAGTTAGTTTTAGAGATAGGGTTAGGGTTAGGGTAAGGGAAGGGTTAGGGTTAAGATTAGGGTTAGGGTTAGGGTAAGGGTTAGGTTAGGGTAAGGGAAGGGTTAGGGTTATGATTATGGTTAGGGTTAGGTTTAGTGTTGGGGTTAAGGTTAGGGTTAGGGTAAGGTTTTGCGTTAGGGTTAGGGTTAGGGTTAGGGTAAGGGTTAGGGTTAGGGTTAGGGTAAGATTTAGGGTTTGGTTTAGGGTTAGGGTTAGGGTTAGGGTTAGGGTAAGGGTACGTGTCAGGGTTAGGTTTAGGGTTAGGTTTAGTGTTGGGGTTAGGGGAAGGGTAAGGGTAAGGGTTAGGGTTAGGTTTAGGGTTAAGGTTAGGGATAGGGTTAGGGTTATGGTTAGGTTTAGGGTTAAGGTTAGGTTAAGTGTAAGGTTTAGTGTTAGCGTTAGGGTTAGGGTTAGGGAAAGGGTTAGGGATAGGGTTAGGGTTAGCATTAATGTTAGTGTTAGGGTTAGGGTGGGTAAGGGTTAGAGTTAGGGTTAGGGGTTACAGTTAGGGTTAGGTTTAGGTTTAGGGTTAAGGTAATGGTAAGGGTTAGGGTTAGGGTTAGGCTTAAGGTTAGGGTAGGGTTAGGGTAAGTGTAAGGGTTAGGTTAGGGTTAGGGTTAGGGTAAGGGTTAGGGTTAGGATTAGGGTTAAGTTTAGGGTAAATGTTAGGTTTAGGGTAAGGGTAAGGGTTAGGGTTAAGGTTAGGGTTAGGTTTTGGTTTAGGGTTAGGATAAGGCTAAGGGTTAGGGTTAAGTTTAGTGTTAGGATTAGGGTAAGGGTAACGGTTAGGTTTATGGTTAAGCTTAGGTTTAGGGTTAGGTTTAAGGTTAGAGAAATTATAAGAGTTAGGGTTAAGGTTAGGTTTAGGGTTAGGGGTAATGTTATGGTTAGCGTTACGGTTAGCGTAAGGGTGAGGGTTATGCTTAGGGTTTGATTAGGGTTAGGGTTAGGGCAAGGGTTAGGGTTAGGGTTAGGGTTAGGGTTATGGTTAGGGTAAAGGTAAGGGTTAGGGTTAGGTTTAGGGTTAGGGTTAGGTTTAGGGTAAGGGTTAGTGTTAGTGTTAGGGTAAGGGTAAAGTTTATTGTTACGGTTAGGTTTAGGGTTGGGGTTGAGGTTAGGGTTAGGTTTAGGGTGAGGGTAAGGGTAAGGGTTAGGGTTAGGGTTAGGGTCACGGTTAGGTTTAGGGTTACGTTTACGGTTAGGGTTAGGGTTAGGGTAAGGGTATGTGTTTGGGTTAGTGTTAGGGTTAGGGTTAGGGTTAGCGTTAGGGTAAGTGTAAGGGTTAGGGTTAGGGTAAGGGTAAGGGTTAGGGTTAGGGTTACGGTTAAGGTAAGTGTAAGTGTTAAGGTTAGGGTTAGGTTTAGGGTAAGGGTTAGGGTTAGGTTTAGGGTAAGGGTAAGGTTTAGTTTTAGGATTAGGGTGAGGGTTCGGGTTAGTGTAAGGGAAAGGGTTAGGGTTAGGGTTAGGGTTAGGTTAAGGGATAGGGTTATGGTAAGGGTAAGGGTTGGGGTTAGGGTTAGGTTTAGGGTTGGGGTTAAGTGTAGGGTTAGGTTTAGGATAAGGGTAAGGGTTAGAGTTAGGTTTAGGGAGAGGGTAAGGGTTAAGCTTAGGGTTAGGATTAGAGTTAGGTTTAGGTTTACGGTTAGGGTTCGGGTTAGGGTAAGGGTATGTGTTAGGGTTAGTGTTAGGGTTAGGGTTAGGGTTAGGGTTAGCGTTAGGGGAAGGGTAAAGTTTAGGGTTAGTGTTAGGGTTAAGGTAAGGGTAAGGGTTAACGTTAGGGTTAGGTTTAGGGTAAGGGTTAGCGTTAGGCTTAGAGTAAGGGTAAGGTTTAGTGTTCGGGTTAGGGTTAGGGTTAGGATAAGGGTAAGCGTTAGGGTTAGGGTTAGGTTTAGGTTTAGGGTAAGGATAAGGGTTAGGGTTAGAGTTAAGGTTAACGTTAAGGTTATGGTAAGGTTTAGGGTTAGAGTAATGGTTACGGATAGGGTTAGGGTTAGGGTTAGGGTAAGGGTATGTGTCAGGGTTAGGTATAGGGTTAGGTTTAGTGTTTGGGTTAGGGTAAGGGTAAGGGTTAGGGTTAGGGTTAGGTTTACGGTTAAGGGTAGGGTTAGGGTTAGGGTTAGGGTTAGGGTTAGGTTTAGGGTTAGGGTTAGGTTAAGTGTAAGGTTTAGTGTTAGCGTTAGGGTTAGGGTTAGGGAAAGTGTTAGGGTTAGGGTTAGGTTTAGCATTAAGGTTAGTGTTAGGGTTAGGGTGGGTAAGGGTTAGGGTTAGGGTTAGGGGTTACAGTTAGGGTTAGGTTTAGGTTTAGGGTTAAGGTAATGGTAAGGGTTAGGGTTAGGGTTAGGTTTAAGTTTAGGGTTAGGGTTAGGGTAAGTGTAAGGGTTAGGTTAGGGTTAGGGTTAGGGTTAGGGTTAGGGTTAAGTTTAGGGTTAGGGTTAGAGTTATGGTTAGGGTAAGGGTAAGGTTTAGGGTGAAGATTAGGGTTAAGGTTTGGTTTAGGGTTAGGATGAGGGTAAGGGTTAGGGTTAGGTTTAGGGTTAGGGTTAGGGTAAGGGTAACGGTTAGGTTTAGGGTTAAGCTTATGTTTAGTGTTAGGGTTAGGGTTAGGGTTAGGGTTAGGGTTAGGGTTAGGGTTAGTATTAGGGTTAGGTTAGGGTTAGGGTTAGGGTTAGGGTTAGGGTTAGGTTTAGGGTAAGAGTAAGGTTTAGGGTTAAGGTTAGTGTTAGGGTTAGGTTTAGGGTTAGGGTAAGGGTGAGGTTTAGGGTTTGGTTTAGGGCTAGGGTTAGTCTAAGGGTAAGGGTTACGTTTAGGCTTAGGGTTAGATTTATGGTTAGGGTTAGGGCAAGGATAAGGGTTAGAGTTCAGGATAGGGTTAGGTTTAAGGTTAAGGTTAGGGTTAGGGTTAGGGTTAGGGATAGGATTAGGGTTAGGGTTAGGGTAAGGGTTAGGGTTAGGGTTAGGGTCAGGGTTTGACTTAGTGTTCGGCTAAGGGTAATGGTTAGGCTTAGGGTTAGGGTTAGGGTTAAGGTTGAGGTTAGGATTAGGTTTAGGGTTAGGGTAAGGGTTAGGGTTAGGGTAAGGGTTAGGGTTAGGGTAACGGTAAGGGTTAGGGTTAGTGTTAGGTTTAGGGTTATGTTTGAGGTTAGGGTTAGATTTAGAGGAAGGGTTAGGGTTAGGGTTAGGGTAAGGTTTAGGGTTAGGGTTAGGGTTAGAGTTTGGGTTAGGGTTAGAGTAAGGGTAAGGGTTAGGGTTAGCGTTAGGGATTCGGTTAGAGTTATGGGTTAGGGTAAGTGTTAGGTTTAGGGTTAGGTTTAGGGTAATGATAAGAGTTAGGTGTAGGGATAGGGTTAGGGTTCGGGTTAGGTTAAGGGTTAGATTTAGGGTAAGGGGTAGGGTTAGGGTTATGTTTATGGTTAAGGTTAAGGTTAGGGTTAGGGTTAGGGTAAGGGTAAGGGTTAGGGTTAGGATTAGGGTTACGGTAAGTGTTAGAGTTAGGGTTAGGGTTAGGTTTAGGGTAAGAGTAAGGTTTAGGGTTAAGGTTAGTGTTAGGTTTAGGTTTAGGGTTAGGGTAAGGGTGAGGTTTAGGGTTAGGTTTAGGGCTAGGGTTAGTCTAAGGGTAAGGGTTACGGTTAGGGTTAGGGTTAGATTTAGGGGTAGGGTTAGGGTAAGGATAAGGGTTAGAGTTCAGAATAGGGTTAGGTTTAAGGTTAAGGTTAGGGTTAGGGTTATGGTTAGGGTTAGGGTTAGGATTAGGGTTGGGGTTAAGGTTAGGGTTAGTGTTAGGGTAAGGGTAAATGTAAGGGTAAGGGTTAGGGTTAGGGTTAGGCTCTGAGTTAAGGTTGAGGTTAGGGTTAAAGTTAGGGATAGGGTAAGGGTTAGGGTTAGGGTTAGGGTAAAGGTTAGGGTAAGGGTGAGGGTTGGGGTAGGGTTAGGGTTAGGGTTAAGATTGAGGTGAGGGTTATGGTTAGAGTAAGGGTTAGACTTAGGGTTAGGGTAAGGGTTATTGTTAGGGTTATGGTTAGGTTTAGAGTTAGGGGTAGAGTTAGGGTAAGGGTAAGGGTTAGGTTTAGATTTAGGGTTAGGGTAAGGTGTAGGGTTAGGGGTTAGGGTTAGGGTTAGCGTTAGGGGTAGGGTTAGGGTTAGGGTAATTTTTACGGTTAGGGGTAGGGTTAGGATTAGGGTTAGGGTTAGGGTTAGAGTTGGTTTAGAGGTAGGTTTAGGATTAGGGGTAGGGTAGGGTTAGGGTTAGGGTTAGGCTTCTTGTTAGGGCTAAGGCTAGCGTTAGGGTTAGGCTTAGGGGTAGGGGTAGGGGTAGGTTTAGGGTTAGAGTTAGGGTTAGGTTAGGGTAAGGGTTAGGGTTAGGTTTAGGGTTGGGATTAAGGTTAGAGTTAGGGTTAGGGTAACGGTAAGAATTAGGTTAGGGTTAGAGTTAGGGTTGGGATTAAGTTTAGGGTTAGGGTTAGGTTTAGGGTTAGGATGAGGGTTAGGGTTAGGGGAAGGGTTAGGGTTAGGCTTAGGATTAGGATTAGGCTTAGTGTTAACGTAAGGATAAGGGTTATGGTTAGGGTTAGGGTTAGGGTTAAGCTTAGTGTTAGAGTAAGGGTAAGGGTTAGGGTTAGGGTAAGGTTTAGGGTTTGGTTTAGTGTTAGGTTTAGGGTTGCGGTTAAGGTTAGGGTTAGGGTTAGGGTAAGGGTAAGTGTTAGGGTTAGGGTTAGGGTTAGGGTAAGTGTTAGGGTTAGGGTTAGGGTTAGGGTTAGGGTTAATGTTGAGGTTAGGGTTAGGGTTAGGGTAAGGGTTAGCGTTAGGGTTAACGTAAGGGTTAGGGTAAGGGTGAGGGTTAGGGTTAGGTTTAGGGTAAGGGTATGGGTTAGGGTTAGGTTTAGGGTTAAGATTGAGTTTAGGGTTAGGGTTAGAGTAAGGGTTAGGTTTAGGGTTAGGGTAAGGGTTAGGGTTAGGGTTATGGTTAGGGTAAGGGTTAGAGTCAGGGTTAGGGTTAGGTGTTAGGGTTAGGGTTAGGGTTAGGGTAAGGGCAAGGGTTAGGGTTAGGGTTAGGTTTAAGATTGAGGTTAGGGTTATCATTACAGTAAGGTTTAGGGTTAGTTTTAGGGTAAGGGTTAGGGTTAGGGTTAGGGTTAGAGTTAGGGTTAGGGTTAGGGTAAGGGTAAGGGTTAGATTTAGGGTTAGGGTTAGGTTCAGGGTTAGGATTAGGGTTAGGATTAGGGTAAGGGTAAGTGTTAGGGTTAGGGGTGGGGCTAGGGTTAGGGTAATGGTTAGGGTTTGGGTTAGGATTAGGTTTAAGTGTTAGTGTTAGAGTTAGGGTTAGGGTTAGGTTTAGGTTTAGGGTAAGGGTAAGGGTTAGGGTTAGGATTGGGTTAGGGATAGGTTTAGGGTTTGGGGTAGGGGAAGGGGAAGGGTTAGGGTTAGGGTTAGGGTTAAGGTTAGGGTTAGGGCTAGCGTTAGGGTAAAGGTAAGGGTTACGATTAGGGTTAGGGTAAAGACAAGGGTAAGGGTTAGGGTTAGGGTTATGGTTAGGGTAAGGATTAGGGTTAGGTTTAGGCTAAGGGTAAGGTTTAGGGTTAAGGTTAGGGTTAGGGTTAGGGTAAGGGTAAGGGTTAGGGTTAGGTTTAGGGTTAGGTTTAAGAGTAGGTTAAGGGTAAGAGTTAGGGTTAGGGTAGGGTAAGGTAAGGGTTGAGGTTAGGGTTAGGTTTAGCGTAGGGTAAGGGTAAGGGTTAGGGTTAGGGTTAAGGTAAGGGTAAGGGATAGGGTTAGTGTTAAGGTTATGGTTAGGGTAAGGGTTAGGGTTAGGTTTAGTGTAAGGGTAAAGTTTATGGTTAGGGGTGGGGTTAGGGTTAGGTTTAGGGTTAGGGTTAGTGTATAGGTTAGGGTTAGTTTTAGGGTTAGGGTTAGGGTTAAGGTAAGGGTAAGGGTAAGGGTTAGGGTTAGTGTTAAGGTTATGGTTAGGGTAAGGGTTAGGGTTAGGTTTAGTGTAACGGTAAGGTTTATGGTTAGGGTTGGGTTAGGGTTAGGGTTAGGGTTAGGGTTATGGTTAGTGTATAAGTTACAGTTAGTTTTAGGGTTAGGGTTAGGGTAAGGTTAAGGGTTAGGGTTAGAGTTAGGGTTAAGGTAAGGGTTAGCGTTAGGTTTAGGGTTAGGGTTAGGGTTAGGTTTAGGGTTAGGGTTAGGGTAAGGGTAAGGTTTAGGGATAGGATTAGGGTTAGGGTTAAGGTAAGGTTTAGGGTTAGGGTTAGGTCTAGCGTTAAGATTAGGGTTTGGATTAGGATAAGGGTAAGGGTTAGGGTTAGGGTTAGGGTTACGGTTAGAGTTATGGGTTAGGGTAAGTGTTAGGTTTAGAGTTAGGGTTAGGGTAATGATAAGAGTTAGGTGTAGGGATAGGGTTAGGGTTCGGGTTAGGTTTAGGGTTAGAGTTAGGGTAAGGGGTAGGGTTAGGGTTATGTTTATGGTTAAGGTTAAGGTTAGGGTTAGGGTTAGGGTAAGGGTAATGGTTAGGGTTAGGATTAGGGTTAGGGTAATTGTTAGAGTTACGGTTAGGGTTAGGTTTAGGGTAAGAGTAAGGTTTAGAGTTAAGTTTAGTGTTAGGGTTAGGTTTAGGGTTAGGGTAAGGGTGAGGTTTAGGGTTTGGTTTAGGGCTAGGGTTAGTCTAAGGGTAAGGGTTACGTTTAGGGTTAGGGTTAGATTTAGGGTTAGGGTTAGGGTAAGGATAAGGGTTAGAGTTCAGGATAGGGTTAGGTTTAAGGTTAAGGTTAGGGTTAGGGTTAGGGTTAGGGTTAGGATTAGGGTTAGGGTTAGGGTAAGGGTTAGGGTTAGGGTTAGGGTTAGGGTTAGGGTCAGGGTGACTTAGTGTTAGGCTAAGGGTAATGGTTAGGGTTAAGTTTGAGGTTAGGATTAGGTTTAGGGTTAGGGTAAGTGTTAGGGTTAGGGTAAGGGTTAGGGTTAGGGTAACGGTAAGGGTTAGGGTTAGTGTTAGGTTTAGGATTGTGGTTGAGTTTAGGGTTAGATTTAGAGGAAGGGTTAGGGTTAGGGTTAGGGTAAGGGTTAGGGTTAGGGTTAGAGTTTGGGTTAGGGTTAGAGTAAGGGTAAGGGTTAGGGGTAGGGTTAGGGTTACGGTTAGAGTTATGGGTTAGGGTAAGTGTTTGGTTTAGGGTTAGGGTTAGGGTACTGATAAGAGTTAGGTGTAGGGATAGGGTTAGGGTTTGGGTTAGGTTAAGGGTTAGATTTAGGGTAAGGGGTAGGGTTAGGGTTATGTTTATGGTTAAGGTTAGGGTTAGGGTTAGGGTTAGGGTAAGGGTTAGGGTTAGGATTAGGGTTTGGGTAAGTGTTAGAGTTAGGGTTAGGGTTAGGTTTAGGGTAAGAGTAAGGTTTAGGTTTAAGGTTAGGTTTAGGGTTAGGGTAAGGGTGAGGTTTAGGGTTAGCTTTAGGGCTAGGGTTAGTCTAAGGGTAAGGGTTACGTTTAGGGTTAGGGTTAGATTTAGGGTTAGGGTTAGGGTAAGGATATGGGTTAGAGTTCAGGATAGGGTTAGGTTTAATGTTAATGTTAGGGTTAGGGTTATGGTTAGGGTTAGGTTTAGGTTTAGGGTTGGGGTTAAGGTTAGGGTTAGTGTTAGGGTAAGGGTAAATGTAAGGGTAAGGGTTAGGGTTAGGGTTAGGCTCTGAGTTAAGGTTGAGGTTAGGGTTAAGGTTAGGGATAGGGTAAGGGTTAAGGTTAGGGTTAGGGTAAGGTTTAGGGTAAGGGTGAGGGTTAGGGTTAGGGTTAGGGTTACGGTTAAGATTGAGGTTAGGGTTATGGTTAGAGTAAGGGTTAGACTTAGGGCTAGGGTAAGGGTTATTGTTAGGGTTAGGGTTAGGGTTAGAGTTAGGGTTAGGGTTAGGGTAAGGGTAAGGGTTAGGTTTAGATTTAGGGTTAGGGTAAGGTGTAGGGTTAGGGGTTAGGGTTAGGGTTAGCGTTAGGGGTAGGGTTAGGGTTAGGGTAATTTTTACGGTTAGGGGTAGGGTTAGGATTAGGGTTAGGGTTAGGGTTAGAGTTAGGTTTAGAGGTAGGTTTAGGATTAGTGGTAGGGTAGGGTTAGGGTTAGGGTTAGGGTTCTTGTTAGGGCTAAGGCTAGCTTTAGGGTTAGAGTTAGGGGTAGGGTTAGGGGTAGGTTTAGGGTTAGAGTTAGGGTTAGGTTAGGGTAAGGGTTAGGGTTAGGGTTAGGTTTAGGTTTGGGATTAAGGTTAGGGGTAGGGTTAGGGTAAGGGTAAGGATTAGGTTAGGGTTATAGTTAGGGTTGGGATTAAGGTTAGGGTTAGGGTTAGGTTTAGGGTTAGGATGAGGGTTAGGGTTAGGGGAAGGGTTAGGTTTAGGGTTAGGATTAGGGTTAGGCTTAGTGTTAACGTAAGGATAAGGGTTATGGTTAGGGTTAGGGTTAAGCTTAGTGTTAGAGTAAGGGTAAGGGTTAAGGTTAGGGTTAGGGTTAGGGTAAGGTTTAGGGTTTGGTTTAGTGTTAGGTTTAGGGTTGCGGTTAAGGTTAGGGTTAGGGTTAGGGTAAGGGTAAGGGTTAGGGTTAGGGTTAGGGTTAGGATAAGTGTTAGGGTTAGGGTTAGGGTTAGGGTAAGGGTTAGCGTAAGGGTAAGGGTAAGGTAAGGGTTAGGGTTAGGGTTAGGGTTAATGTTGAGGTTAGGGTTAGGGTTAGGGTAAGGTTTAGCGTTAGGGTTAACGTAAGGGTTAGGGAAAGGGTGAGGGTTAGGGTTAGGTTTAGGGTAAGGGTATGGGTTAGGGTTAGGGTTAGGTTTAGGGTTAAGATTGAGTTTAGGGTTAGGGTTAGAGTAAGGGTTAGGTTTAGGGTTAGGGTAAGGGTTATGGTTAGGGTTATGGTTAGGGTAAGGATTAGAGTCAGGGTTAGGTTTAGGTGTTATGGTTAGGGTTAGGGTTAAGGTAAGGGTAAGGGTTAGGGTTAGGGTTAGGTTTAAGATTGAGGTTAGGGTTATCGTTACAGTAAGGTTTAGGGTTAGGTTTAGGGTAAGGGTTAGGGTTAGGGTTAGGGTTAGAGTTAGGGTTAGGGTTAGGGTAAGGGTAAGGGTTAGATTTAGGGTTAGGGTTAGGGTTAGAGTTAGGTTTAGAGGTAGGTTTAGGATTAGGGGTAGGGTAGGGTTAGGGTTAGGGGTAGCATTTTGGGTAGGGTTAGGGATAGGGTTAGGGTTAGGGTTAGGGTTAGGGTTCTTGTTAGGGCTAAGGCTAGCGTTAGGGTTAGGGTTAGGGGTAGGGGTAGGGGTAGGGGCAGGTTTAGGGTTAGAGTTAGGGTTAGGTTAGGGTAAGGGTTAGGGTTAGGGTTAGGTTTAGGGTTGGGATTAAGGTTAGGGTTAGGGTTAGGGTAAGAGTAAGGGTTAGGTTAGGGTTAGAGTTAGGGTTAGGGGTAAGGTTAGGGTTAGGGTTAGGTTTAGGGTTAGGATTAGGGTTAGGGTTAGGGTAAGGGTTAGGGTTAGGGTTAGGGTTAGGGTTAGGCTTAGTGTGAAAGTAAGGGTAAGGGTTAGGGTTAGGGTTAAGCTTAGTGTTAGAGTAAGGGTAAGGGTTAGGTTTTGGGTTAGGGTTAGAATAAGGTTTAGGGTTAGGGTTAGTGTTAGGTTTAGGGTTGCGGTTAAGTTTAGGGTTAGGGTTAGGGTAAGGGTAAGTGTTAGGTTTAGGGTTAGGGTTAAGGTAAGTGTTCGGGTTAGGGTTAGGGTTAGGGTTAGGGTAAGGGTAAGGGTAAGGGTTAGGGTAAGGGTTAGGGTTACGGTTAGGCTTAGGGTTAAAGTTGAGGTTAGGGTTAGGGTTAGGGTTAGGGTAAGGGTTAGCGTTAGGGTTAACGTAAGGGTTAGGGTAAGGTGAGGGTTAGGGTTAGGGTTAGGGTATGAGTATGGTTTAGGGTTAGGTTTAGGGTTAAGATTGAGTTTAGGGTTAGGGTTAGAGTAAGGGTTAGGGTTAGGGTTAGGGTTAGGGTAAGGGTTAGAGTTAGGGTTAGGGTTAGGTGTTAGGGTTAGTGTTAGGGTTAGGGTTAAGGCAAGGGTAAGTGTTAGGGTTAGGGTTAGGTTTAGTTTTAGGGTTAGCGTTAGGGTAAGTTTAAGGGTTAGTGTTAGAGTTAGGGTTAAGGTTAGGGTTAGTTTTAGGGTTACGGTTAGGTTTAGGGTTAGGGTTAGCGTTAGGGTTAGGGTAAGGGTAAGATTTGGGTTAGGGTTAAGGTTAGGGTTAGGGTTAGGGTTAGGGTTAGCGTTAGGATTAGTGTTAGGGTTAGGGTAAGGGTTAGGGTTAGGGTTAGGTTTAGGTTTAGGGTTGGGTTACGGTTAGGGTTAGGGTTAGGGTTAGGGTAAGGGTTAGGGTTAGGCTTAGGGTTAGCGTTAAGATTAGGGTTAGGATTAGGGTAAGGGTAAGGGTTAGAGTTAGGGTTAGGGTTAGGTTTACGTTTAGATTTATGGGTTAGAGTAAGTGTTAGGTTTTGGGTTAGGGTTAGGGTAAGGATAAGAGTTAGGTGTAGGGATAATGTTAGGGTTCGGGTTAGGTTTAGGGTTAGGGTTAGAGTTAGGATTATGATTAGGGTTAGGGTCACGGTAAGGTTTACGGATATGTTTAGGGTTAGGGTTAGGGTAAGAGTATGGTTTATGTTTAGGGTCATGGTTAGGTTTAGGGTTAGGATTATGGTTAGGGTTAGGGTAAGGATAAGGTTTAGGGTTAAGGTTAGGGTTAGGGTTATGGTTAGGGTTAGGGTTAAGGTTAGGTTTAGGATTAGGGTAAGGGTAAGGGTAAGGGTTAGGGTTAGGTTTAGGTTTAGGGTTAGGGTTAGGGTAAGGGTAAGTGTTAGGTTTAGGATTAGGGTTAGGTTCAGGGTAAGGGTTAGGGTTAGGGTTAGGTTTAGGGTTAGGTTTAGGGTAAGGGTTAGGGTTAAGGTAAGGGTAAGGGTTAGGTTTAGGGTTAGGGTTAGGGTACGGGTTAGGGTTATGGTTAGAGTAAGGGTTATGTTTAGGGTTACGGTTAGGGTTAGTGTTAGGTTTAGGGTAACATCATGTGGTAGGGTTTGGGTTTGGGTTAAGGTCAGGGTTAGGGTTAGCGTTAGGGTAAGTATAAGGGTTAGGTTTAGGGTTATGGTTAAGGTAAGGGTAAGGGTTAGGGTTAGGGGTAGGGTTATGGTTAGGGTAAGGTATAGGGTTAGGTTTACGGTAAGGGTAAGGTTTAGGTTTAGGGTTACGTTTACGGTTAGGGTTAGGGTAAGGTAAGGGTTAGGGTTAGCGTTAGGGTTAGGGTTGGTGATAGGTTTAGGGTTAGGATTAGGATAAGGTTTGGGTTAGGTTAGGGTTAGGGTTAAGATTAGGGTTAGGGTTAGAGATAGGGTTAGGGTTAGGGTTAGGGTTAGGGTTAGGGTAAGGGTAAGGGTTAGGGTTAGGGTTAGGGTTAGGGTAAGGATTAGGGTTAGGTTTAGGCTAAGGGTAAGGTTTAGGGTTAAGGTTAGGGTTAGGGTTAGGGTAAGGGTAAGGGTTAGGGTTAGGTTTAGGGTTAGGTTTAAGAGTAGGTTAAGGGTAAGAGTTAGGGTTAGGGTAGGGTAAGGTAAGGGTTGAGGTTAGGGTTAGGTTTAGCGTAGGGTAAGGGTAAGGGTTAGGGTTAGGGTTAAGGTAAGGGTAAGGGATAGGGTTAGTGTTAAGGTTATGGTTAGGGTAAGGGTTAGGGTTAGGTTTAGTGTAAGGCTAAAGTTTATGGTTAGGGGTGGGGTTAGGGTTAGGTTTAGGGTTAGGGTTAGTGTATAGGTTAGGGTTAGTTTTAGGGTTAGGGTTAGGGTTAAGGTAAGGGTAAGGGTAAGGGTTAGGGTTAGTGTTAAGGTTATGGTTAGGGTAAGGGTTAGGGTTAGGTTTAGTGTAACGGTAAGGTTTATGGTTAGGGTTGGGTTAGGGTTAGGGTTAGGGTTAGGGTTATGGTTAGTGTATAAGTTACAGTTAGTTTTAGGGTTAGGGTTAGGGTAAGGTTAAGGGTTAGGGTTAGAGTTAGGGTTAAGGTAAGGGTTAGCGTTAGGTTTAGGGTTAGGGTTAGGGTTAGGTTTAGGGTTAGGGTTAGGGTAAGGGTAAGGTTTAGGGATAGGATTAGGGTTAGGGTTAAGGTAAGGTTTAGGGTTAGGGTTAGGTCTAGCGTTAAGATTAGGGTTTGGATTAGGATAAGGGTAAGGGTTAGGGTTAGGGTTAGGGTTACGGTTAGAGTTATGGGTTAGGGTAAGTGTTAGGTTTAGAGTTAGGGTTAGGGTAATGATAAGAGTTAGGTGTAGGGATAGGGTTAGGGTTCGGGTTAGGTTTAGGGTTAGAGTTAGGGTAAGGGGTAGGGTTAGGGTTATGTTTATGGTTAAGGTTAAGGTTAGGGTTAGGGTTAGGGTAAGGGTAATGGTTAGGGTTAGGATTAGGGTTAGGGTAATTGTTAGAGTTACGGTTAGGGTTAGGTTTAGGGTAAGAGTAAGGTTTAGAGTTAAGTTTAGTGTTAGGGTTAGGTTTAGGGTTAGGGTAAGGGTGAGGTTTAGGGTTTGGTTTAGGGCTAGGGTTAGTCTAAGGGTAAGGGTTACGTTTAGGGTTAGGGTTAGATTTAGGGTTAGGGTTAGGGTAAGGATAAGGGTTAGAGTTCAGGATAGGGTTAGGTTTAAGGTTAAGGTTAGGGTTAGGGTTAGGGTTAGGGTTAGGATTAGGGTTAGGGTTAGGGTAAGGGTTAGGGTTAGGGTTAGGGTTAGGGTTAGGGTCAGGGTGACTTAGTGTTAGGCTAAGGGTAATGGTTAGGGTTAAGTTTGAGGTTAGGATTAGGTTTAGGGTTAGGGTAAGTGTTAGGGTTAGGGTAAGGGTTAGGGTTAGGGTAACGGTAAGGGTTAGGGTTAGTGTTAGGTTTAGGATTATGGTTGAGTTTAGGGTTAGATTTAGAGGAAGGGTTAGGGTTAGGGTTAGGGTAAGGGTTAGGGTTAGGGTTAGAGTTTGGGTTAGGGTTAGAGTAAGGGTAAGGGTTAGGGGTAGGGTTAGGGTTACGGTTAGAGTTATGGGTTAGGGTAAGTGTTTGGTTTAGGGTTAGGGTTAGGGTACTGATAAGAGTTAGGTGTAGGGATAGGGTTAGGGTTTGGGTTAGGTTAAGGGTTAGATTTAGGGTAAGGGGTAGGGTTAGGGTTATGTTTATGGTTAAGGTTAGGGTTAGGGTTAGGGTTAGGGTAAGGGTTAGGGTTAGGATTAGGGTTTGGGTAAGTGTTAGAGTTAGGGTTAGGGTTAGGTTTAGGGTAAGAGTAAGGTTTAGGTTTAAGGTTAGGTTTAGGGTTAGGGTAAGGGTGAGGTTTAGGGTTAGCTTTAGGGCTAGGGTTAGTCTAAGGGTAAGGGTTACGTTTAGGGTTAGGGTTAGATTTAGGGTTAGGGTTAGGGTAAGGATATGGGTTAGAGTTCAGGATAGGGTTAGGTTTAATGTTAATGTTAGGGTTAGGGTTATGGTTAGGGTTAGGTTTAGGTTTAGGGTTGGGGTTAAGGTTAGGGTTAGTGTTAGGGTAAGGGTAAATGTAAGGGTAAGGGTTAGGGTTAGGGTTAGGCTCTGAGTTAAGGTTGAGGTTAGGGTTAAGGTTAGGGATAGGGTAAGGGTTAAGGTTAGGGTTAGGGTAAGGTTTAGGGTAAGGGTGAGGGTTAGGGTTAGGGTTAGGGTTACGGTTAAGATTGAGGTTAGGGTTATGGTTAGAGTAAGGGTTAGACTTAGGGCTAGGGTAAGGGTTATTGTTAGGGTTAGGGTTAGGGTTAGAGTTAGGGTTAGGGTTAGGGTAAGGGTAAGGGTTAGGTTTAGATTTAGGGTTAGGGTAAGGTGTAGGGTTAGGGGTTAGGGTTAGGGTTAGCGTTAGGGGTAGGGTTAGGGTTAGGGTAATTTTTACGGTTAGGGGTAGGGTTAGGATTAGGGTTAGGGTTAGGGTTAGAGTTAGGTTTAGAGGTAGGTTTAGGATTAGTGGTAGGGTAGGGTTAGGGTTAGGGTTAGGGTTCTTGTTAGGGCTAAGGCTAGCTTTAGGGTTAGAGTTAGGGGTAGGGTTAGGGGTAGGTTTAGGGTTAGAGTTAGGGTTAGGTTAGGGTAAGGGTTAGGGTTAGGGTTAGGTTTAGGTTTGGGATTAAGGTTAGGGGTAGGGTTAGGGTAAGGGTAAGGATTAGGTTAGGGTTATAGTTAGGGTTGGGATTAAGGTTAGGGTTAGGGTTAGGTTTAGGGTTAGGATGAGGGTTAGGGTTAGGGGAAGGGTTAGGTTTAGGGTTAGGATTAGGGTTAGGCTTAGTGTTAACGTAAGGATAAGGGTTATGGTTAGGGTTAGGGTTAAGCTTAGTGTTAGAGTAAGGGTAAGGGTTAAGGTTAGGGTTAGGGTTAGGGTAAGGTTTAGGGTTTGGTTTAGTGTTAGGTTTAGGGTTGCGGTTAAGGTTAGGGTTAGGGTTAGGGTAAGGGTAAGGGTTAGGGTTAGGGTTAGGGTTAGGATAAGTGTTAGGGTTAGGGTTAGGGTTAGGGTAAGGGTTAGCGTAAGGGTAAGGGTAAGGTAAGGGTTAGGGTTAGGGTTAGGGTTAATGTTGAGGTTAGGGTTAGGGTTAGGGTAAGGTTTAGCGTTAGGGTTAACGTAAGGGTTAGGGAAAGGGTGAGGGTTAGGGTTAGGTTTAGGGTAAGGGTATGGGTTAGGGTTAGGGTTAGGTTTAGGGTTAAGATTGAGTTTAGGGTTAGGGTTAGAGTAAGGGTTAGGTTTAGGGTTAGGGTAAGGGTTATGGTTAGGGTTATGGTTAGGGTAAGGATTAGAGTCAGGGTTAGGTTTAGGTGTTATGGTTAGGGTTAGGGTTAAGGTAAGGGTAAGGGTTAGGGTTAGGGTTAGGTTTAAGATTGAGGTTAGGGTTATCGTTACAGTAAGGTTTAGGGTTAGGTTTAGGGTAAGGGTTAGGGTTAGGGTTAGGGTTAGAGTTAGGGTTAGGGTTAGGGTAAGGGTAAGGGTTAGATTTAGGGTTAGGGTTAGGGTTAGAGTTAGGTTTAGAGGTAGGTTTAGGATTAGGGGTAGGGTAGGGTTAGGGTTAGGGGTAGCATTTTGGGTAGGGTTAGGGATAGGGTTAGGGTTAGGGTTAGGGTTAGGGTTCTTGTTAGGGCTAAGGCTAGCGTTAGGGTTAGGGTTAGGGGTAGGGGTAGGGGTAGGGGCAGGTTTAGGGTTAGAGTTAGGGTTAGGTTAGGGTAAGGGTTAGGGTTAGGGTTAGGTTTAGGGTTGGGATTAAGGTTAGGGTTAGGGTTAGGGTAAGAGTAAGGGTTAGGTTAGGGTTAGAGTTAGGGTTAGGGGTAAGGTTAGGGTTAGGGTTAGGTTTAGGGTTAGGATTAGGGTTAGGGTTAGGGTAAGGGTTAGGGTTAGGGTTAGGGTTAGGGTTAGGCTTAGTGTGAAAGTAAGGGTAAGGGTTAGGGTTAGGGTTAAGCTTAGTGTTAGAGTAAGGGTAAGGGTTAGGTTTTGGGTTAGGGTTAGAATAAGGTTTAGGGTTAGGGTTAGTGTTAGGTTTAGGGTTGCGGTTAAGTTTAGGGTTAGGGTTAGGGTAAGGGTAAGTGTTAGGTTTAGGGTTAGGGTTAAGGTAAGTGTTCGGGTTAGGGTTAGGGTTAGGGTTAGGGTAAGGGTAAGGGTAAGGGTTAGGGTAAGGGTTAGGGTTACGGTTAGGCTTAGGGTTAAAGTTGAGGTTAGGGTTAGGGTTAGGGTTAGGGTAAGGGTTAGCGTTAGGGTTAACGTAAGGGTTAGGGTAAGGTGAGGGTTAGGGTTAGGGTTAGGGTATGAGTATGGTTTAGGGTTAGGTTTAGGGTTAAGATTGAGTTTAGGGTTAGGGTTAGAGTAAGGGTTAGGGTTAGGGTTAGGGTTAGGGTAAGGGTTAGAGTTAGGGTTAGGGTTAGGTGTTAGGGTTAGTGTTAGGGTTAGGGTTAAGGCAAGGGTAAGTGTTAGGGTTAGGGTTAGGTTTAGTTTTAGGGTTAGCGTTAGGGTAAGTTTAAGGGTTAGTGTTAGAGTTAGGGTTAAGGTTAGGGTTAGTTTTAGGGTTACGGTTAGGTTTAGGGTTAGGGTTAGCGTTAGGGTTAGGGTAAGGGTAAGATTTGGGTTAGGGTTAAGGTTAGGGTTAGGGTTAGGGTTAGGGTTAGCGTTAGGATTAGTGTTAGGGTTAGGGTAAGGGTTAGGGTTAGGGTTAGGTTTAGGTTTAGGGTTGGGTTACGGTTAGGGTTAGGGTTAGGGTTAGGGTAAGGGTTAGGGTTAGGCTTAGGGTTAGCGTTAAGATTAGGGTTAGGATTAGGGTAAGGGTAAGGGTTAGAGTTAGGGTTAGGGTTAGGTTTACGTTTAGATTTATGGGTTAGAGTAAGTGTTAGGTTTTGGGTTAGGGTTAGGGTAAGGATAAGAGTTAGGTGTAGGGATAATGTTAGGGTTCGGGTTAGGTTTAGGGTTAGGGTTAGAGTTAGGATTATGATTAGGGTTAGGGTCACGGTAAGGTTTACGGATATGTTTAGGGTTAGGGTTAGGGTAAGAGTATGGTTTATGTTTAGGGTCATGGTTAGGTTTAGGGTTAGGATTATGGTTAGGGTTAGGGTAAGGATAAGGTTTAGGGTTAAGGTTAGGGTTAGGGTTATGGTTAGGGTTAGGGTTAAGGTTAGGTTTAGGATTAGGGTAAGGGTAAGGGTAAGGGTTAGGGTTAGGTTTAGGTTTAGGGTTAGGGTTAGGGTAAGGGTAAGTGTTAGGTTTAGGATTAGGGTTAGGTTCAGGGTAAGGGTTAGGGTTAGGGTTAGGTTTAGGGTTAGGTTTAGGGTAAGGGTTAGGGTTAAGGTAAGGGTAAGGGTTAGGTTTAGGGTTAGGGTTAGGGTACGGGTTAGGGTTATGGTTAGAGTAAGGGTTATGTTTAGGGTTACGGTTAGGGTTAGTGTTAGGTTTAGGGTAACATCATGTGGTAGGGTTTGGGTTTGGGTTAAGGTCAGGGTTAGGGTTAGCGTTAGGGTAAGTATAAGGGTTAGGTTTAGGGTTAGGGTTAAGGTAAGGGTAAGGGTTAGGGTTAGGGGTAGGGTTATGGTTAGGGTAAGGTATAGGGTTAGGTTTACGGTAAGGGTAAGGTTTAGGTTTAGGGTTACGTTTACGGTTAGGGTTAGGGTAAGGTAAGGGTTAGGGTTAGCGTTAGGGTTAGGGTTGGTGATAGGTTTAGGGTTAGGATTAGGATAAGGTTTGGGTTAGGTTAGGGTTAGGGTTAAGATTAGGGTTAGGGTTAGAGATAGGGTTAGGGTTAGGGTTAGGGTTAGGGTTAGGGTAAGGGTAAGGGTTAGGGTTAGGGTTAGGGTTAGGGTTAAGGTTATGGTTATGGTTAGGGTTAGGGTTAGGGTTAGGGATAGGTTTTGGTTTAGGGTACGGTTAGGGTTAGGGTTAAGGCTAGGGTAGGGGTTAGGGTTAGGGTTAGGGTAGGGGTTAGGGTAAGGGTAAGTGTTAGGTTTAGGGTTAGGGGAAGGGTAAGGGTTAGGGTTAGTGTGAGGGTTAGGGGTAGGTTAAGGTTTAAGGTTAGGGGTTAAGGTTAGGGTTAGGGTTAGAGTTAGGGTAAGGTTTAGGATTAGGGCTAGGGTAAGTGTTAGGATTAGGGTTAGGGTTAGGTTTAGGGTTAGGGTTAGGGTAAGGGTTAGGGTCATGGTTAGGGTAAGGGAAAGTGTTAGGGTTAGGGTTAGGGTTAGGGTTAGGGTAAGTGTTAGGGTTAAGGTTAGGGTTAGGGTTAGGGTTATGGTTTGGGTAGGGTTAGGTTTAGGATTAGGGTTAGGGTAATGGTAAGTGTTATTTTTAGGGTTAGGTTTAGCGAAAGGTTAAGGGTAAGTGTTAGGATTAGGGTTAGGGTTAGGTTTAGGGTTGGGGTTATGGTAAGGGTTTGGGTTAGGGTAAGGGAAAGTGTTAGGGTTAGGGTTATGGTTAGGGTTAGGGTTATGGTTTGGGTTAGGGTTAGATTTAGGGTTAGGGTTAGGGTAATTGTAAGTGTTATTTTTAGGGTTAGGGTTAGCGAAAGGTTAAGGATTAGGGTTAGGGTTAGAGTTAGGGTTAGGTTAAGGATTAGGGTTAGGGTTAGGGTTAGGGTGAGTGTAAGGGTTTGGGTTAGAATTTGGGTTAGGGTATGGGTAAGGGTTAGGGTTATGGTTAGGGGTGAGGTTAGTGTTAGGGTTAGGGTAATGGTAAGGGTTAGGGTTAAGGTTAGGGCCAGGGTTATTGTTAGGTTAAGGGTTAGGGTTAGGGTTAGGTTTAGGTTTAGGATTAGGGTTAGGGTTAGGGTAAGGGTAAAGGTTAGTGTTAAGGTTAGGGTTAGAGTTAGCATTATGGTTAGGGTTAGGGTCACGGTAAGGTTAACGAATAGGTTTGGGGTTAGGTTTAGGTAAGGGTGAGGTTTATGTTTAGAGTTAGGGTTAGGTTTAGGGTTAGGGTTATGGTTAGGATTAGGGCAAGGATAAGGATAAGCGTTAAGGTTAGGGTTAGGGTTAGGGTTAGGGTTAGAGTTAAGGCTAGGATTAGGGTTAGGGTAAGGGCAAGGGTTAGGGTTAGGTTTAGGGTTAGGTTTAGGGTAATGGTAAGTGTAAGGGTTAGGGTTAGGTTTAGGTTTAGTGTTAGGGTTAGGGTTAGGGTAAGTGTAAGGGTTAGGTTTAGGATTTGCGTTAGGGTTAGGGTTAGGTTTAGGGTTATGGTTAGGGTAAGGGTAAGTGTTATTTTTAGGGTTAGGGTTAGCGAAAGGGTAAGGGCTAGGGTTAGGTTTAGGGTTAGCGTTAGGTTAAGATTAGGGTTAGGGTTAGGGTGAGGGTAAGGGTTTGGGTTAGAGTTTGGGTTAGGGTATGGGTAAGGATTAGGGTTAGGGTTAGGGGTGAGTTAGGGTTAGGGTTAGGGTAATGGTAAGGGTTAGGGTTAAGGTTAGGGGCAGGGTTATTGTTAGGTTAAGGGTTAGGGTTAGGGTTAAGGTAAGGTTAAGGTTTAGGGTTAGGGTTAGGGTTACGGTTAGGGTAAGTTTTAGGGTTTGGTTTAGGGTAGGGTTAGGGTTGGTGATTGGTTTAGGGTAAGGTCAAGGGTTAGGGTTAGGGTTAGGGTTAGGGTAAGGGTAAGGGTTAGTGTTAGGGTTAGGGTTAGGTTTGGTGATTGCTTTAGGGTAAGGTCAAGGTTAGGTTAGGGTTAGGGTTAAGGTTAGGGTTAGGGTTAGAGTTAAGGTTAGCTTTAGGGTTAGGGTTAGAGTAAGGGTAAGGGTTAGGTTTAGGGTTAGGTTGAGGGTTAGGGTTAGGGTTAGGGTTATGGTTAGGGTTAGGTTTAGTGTTAGGGTTAGGGTAAGGGTAAGGGTTAGGGTTAGGGTTAGGTTTAGGGTTAGGGTTAATGTTAGGGTTAGGGTTAGGGTAAGGGTAAGGGTAAGGGTTAGGGTTAGGGTTAGGTTTAGGGTTAGGGTTAGGGTTAGGGTAAATATTAGGGTTAGTGTTAGGTTTAGGTTTAGGGTTGGGGTTAAGGTTATCGTTAGGGTTAAGGTAAGGGTAATGGTTAGGGTTAGGGTTAGGGTTAGGGTTAGGGTAAGTTTTAGGGTTAGGGTTAGGGTTATGTTTAGGGTTACGGTTTGGGTTAGGGTTTAGGTTAGGGTTAGGGTTAGGGTTAAGGTTAGGGTTAGGGTTAGCGTTAGGGTAAAGGTAAGGGTTACGGTTAGGGTTAGGGTTAAGACAAGGGTAAGGGTTAGGGTTAGGGTTATGGTTAGGGTAAGGATTAGGGTTAGGTTTAGGCTAAGGGTAAGGTTTAGGGTTAGGGTTAGGGTTAGGGTTAGGGTAAGGGTAAGGGTTAGGGTTAGGTTTAGGGTTAGGTTTAGGAGTAGGGTAAGTGTAAGAGTTAGGGTTGGCGTTAAGTTTAGGGTAAGCGTTACCATAACGTTAAGGGTTAGTGCTAGGGTTAGGGTTAGGTAAGTGTTAGGGTTAGGGTCAAGGTTAGGGTTAGGGTTAGGGTAAGGGTAAGTTTTAGGGTTAGGGTAAGTTTAAGGGTTAGGGTTAGGGTTAGGGTTAGGGGTTAGGGTTAGGGTAAGGGCCAGGGTAAGGTTTACGTTTAGGGTTAGGGTTAGGGTTAGGGTTAGGTTTAGGGTTAGGTTTAGCATAAGTGTAAGGGTAAGAGTTAGGGTTACGGTTAGGGTTAGGGTTAGGTTTACGGTAAGGGTAAGGGTTAGGGTTTGGTTTAGGGTAAGGGTAAGGTTTAGGGTTAGGGTTAGGGTTAGGGGAAGAGTAAGGGTTAGTGTTCGGTTAGAGTTAGGGTTAGGTTTAGGATTATGGTAAGGGTAAGGGTTAGGGTTAGGGTTAGAGTTACGGTTAGGTTAAGGGTTAAGGTTAGGGTTAGGTTTAGGGTTAGGGTAAGGGTAAGTGTTAGTGTTTGGGTTAGTTTAGGGTTAGTGTTAGGATAAGGGTAAGGGTTAGTGTTAGGGTTATGGTTAGGGTTAGGGTTCGGGGTTAGGTTACAGTTATGGTTAGGGTTAGAGTTAGGTTTAGGGTTAGGGTTAGGGTAAGGGTAAGGGTTAGGTTTAGGGTTACAGTTAGTGTGAGGTTTAAGTTTAGGGTTGGGTGAGTGTAAGGGTTAGGGATAGGGTTAGGGTTAGGGTTAAGGTTAGGGGTAGGTTTAGGTTTAGGTTTAGGGTAAGGGTAAGGGTTAGGGTTAGGTTAGGGTTAAAGTTAGGGTTAGGGTTAGGGTTAGGGTAAGGATTAGGGTTAGGGTTAGAGTAAGGGTTAAGGTTAGGGTTAGGGTTAGAGTAAGGGTTAGGATTAGGGTTAGGGTTAAGGTTTGGGTTAGGGTTAGTGTTTGGGTAAGGTTGAGGGTAAGGGTTAGGGTTAAGGTATGGGTAAGGGTTAGGGTTAGGGTTAGTGTTAGGGTTATGGTTAGGGTAAGGGTAAGGGTTAGGTTTAGTGTAAGGGTAAGGTTTAGGTTTAGGTTTGGGATTAGGGTTAGGGTTAGGGTTAGGGTAAGGGTAAGGTTTAGTGTTACGGTTAGGGTTATATTTAGTATTAGGTAAAGGGTAAGGGTTAGGGTTAGAGTTAGGGTTAGGGTACATTTCAGGGTTATGGATATGGTTAGGGTTAGGGTAAGGGTAAGTGTTAGGGTTAGGGTTAGGGTTATGGGTAGGATAAGGGTAAGGGTTAGGGTTAGGGTTAGGGTTAGGGTTATGTTTAGGGTAAGGGAAAGGGTTAGGGTTATGGTTAGGTTTAGGTTTAGGTTTAGGGTAAGGGTAAGGGTTAGGGTTAGGGTTAGGTTAAGGGTTAGGTTTAGGGTTAGGTTTAGGGTTAGTGTTAGGGTAAGTGTAAGGGTTAGGGTTAGGTTAGCGTTAGGGTAAGGGTGAGGGTTAGGTTTACGGTTATGGTTAGGTTTAGGGTTAGGGTTAGGGTAATTGTTAGGGTTAGGTTTAGTGTTGGCGTTAGGTTTAGGGTTGGGGTTAAGGTTAGGGTTAGGGTAAGGGTAAGGGTTAGGTTTAAGGTTAGGGTAAGGCTAAGTGTTAGGGTTAGGGTTAGCGTTAGGGTAAGGGTAAGGGTTAGGTTTAGGGTTAGGGTTAAGATAAGGGTAATGGTTAGTGTTAGGGCTAGGGTTATGGTTAGGGTAAGGTTTAGGGTTAGGTTTAGGGTAAGGTAAGGGTTAGGGTTAGGGTTAGGTTTAGGGTTAGTGTAAGGGTAAGGTTAGGGTTAGGGTTAGGGTTAGTGTTAGGATAAGGGTAAGGGTTAGGTTTAGAGTTAGGGTTAGGGTTAAGGTTAGGCTTAGGGTTAGGGTTAGGGTTAGGGTAAGGGTAAGGGTTAGGGTTAGGGTAAGCGTTACGGGTAGGGTTAGGGTTATGTTTAGGGTTAGGGTTAGGGTTAGGGTAAATATTAGGGTTAGTGTTAGGTTTAGGTTTAGGGTTGGGGTTAAGGTTATTGTTAGGGTTAAGGTAAGGGTAATGGTTAGGTTTAGGGTTAGGGTTAGGGTAAGGTTTAGGGTTAGGGTTAGGGTTATGTTTAGTGTTACGGTTAGGGTTAGGGTTTGGGTTAGGTTAAGGGTATGTGTTAGGGTTAGGGTTAGGGTTAAGGTTAGGGTTAGCGTTAGCGTTAGGGTAAATGTAAGGTTTACGTTTAGGATTACGGTTAAGTCAAGGTTAAGGGTTAAGGTTAGGGTTATGGTTAGGGTAATGATTAGGGTTAGGTTTAGGCTAAGGATAAGGTTTAGGGTAAGGGTTAGTTTTAAGGTTAGGGTAAGGGTAAGTGTTAGGGTTAGCGTTAGCGTTAGGGTAAGGGTAAGGGTTAGGTTTAGGGTTAGGGTTAAGATAAGGGTAATGGTTAGTGTTAGGGCTAGGGTTATGGTTAGGGTAAGGTTTAGGGTTAGGTTTAGAGTAAGGTAAGGGTTAGGTTAGGGTTAGGGTTAGGATTAGAGTAAGGGTAAGGGTTAAGTTTAGGGTTAGGGTTAGGGTAAGGGTTAGGGGTAGGGTTAGGTTTAGGGTTAGTGCAAGGGTAAGGTTAGGGTTAGGGTTAGGGTTAGTGTTAGGATAAGGGTAAGAGTTAGGGTTAGAGTTAGGTTTAGGGTTAAGGTTAGGCTTAGGGTTAGGGTTAGGGTTAGGGAAAGGGTAAGGGTTAGGGTTAGGGTAAGCGTTAGGGTTAGGTTTAGGGTTATGTTTAGGGTTAGGGTTAGGGTTAGGGTAAATATTAGGGTTAGTGTTAGGTTTAGGTTTAGGGTTGGGGTTAAGGTTATTGTTAGGGTTAAGGTAAGGGTAATGGTTAGGTTTAGGGTTAGGGTTAGGGTAAGGTTTAGGGTTAGGTTTAGGGTTATGTTTAGTGTTACGGTGAGGGTTAGGGTTTGGGTTAGGGTAAGGGTATGTGTTAGGGTTAGGGTTAGGGTTAAGGTTAGGGTTAGGGTTAGCGTTAGGGTAAATGTAAGGGTTACGGTTAGGGTTAGGGTTAAGACAAGGTTAAGGGTTAAGGTTAGGGTTATGGTTAGGGTAATGATTAGGGTTAGGTTTAGGCTAATGATAAGGTTTAGGGTTAGGGTTAGGGTTAGGGTAAGGGTAAGGGTTAGGGTTAGGTTTAGGGTTATGTGTAGGAATAGGGTAAGGGTAAGGGTTAGGGTTAGGGTTAGGGTAAGGGTTATGGTTAGGGTTAGGGTTAGGGTAAGTGTTAGGGTTAGGTTTAGTGATAGGTTTAGGTTAGGGTTAGAGTAAGGGTAAGGGTTAGGGATAGGGTTAGGGTTAGGGTTAAGATTAGGGTTAGTGTTAGGTTTAAGGTTAGGTTTACGGTTAGGGTTAGGGTAAGGGAAAGGATTAGGGTTAGGGTTTTGGTTAGGGTTAGGGTTAGGGTAAGGTTTAGGGTTAGGGGTAGGGTTAGGGTTAGGGAAAGGGTAAGGGTTAGGGTTAGGGTTAGGGTTAGGGTTAGGGTTAAGATTAGGGTTAGTGTTAGGTTTAAGGTTAGGTTTACGGTTAGGGTTAGGGTAAGGGAAAGGATTAGGGTTAGGGTTAGGGTTAGGGTTAGGGTAAGGGTTAGGGTTAGGGGTAGGGTTAGGGTTAGGGAAAGGGTAAGGGTTAGGGTTAGGGTTAGGGTTAGGGTTAGTTTTAGGGTTAGGGTTAGAGTAAGGGTAAGGGTTAGGGATAGGGTTAGGGTTAGGGTTAAGATTAGGGTTAGTGTTAGGTTTAAGGTTAGGTTTACGGTTAGGGTTAGGGTAAGGGAAAGGATTAGGGTTAGGGTTAGGGTTAGGGTTAAGGTTAGGGTTAGGGTTAGGGTAAGGGTTAGGGTTAGGGTTAGGGAAAGGTTTAGATTAGGGTTAGGGTGAGGGTTAGAGTTAGGGTTAGGTTTACGGTAAGGGTAAGGGTTAGGGTAAGAGTTATGGTTAAGATTAGGGTAAGTTTTAGGGTTAGAATTAGGGTTAGGGTTAGGGTAATTGAAAGGGGTAAGGTTAGGTTTAGGTTTAGGGTAAGGGTAAGGGTTAGGTTTAGGGTTAGGTTTAGGGTTAGGGTAAGGGTTAGGTTTAGGGTTATGGTTAGGGTAGGGGTTAGGGTAAGGGTAAGTGTTAAGGTTATGGTTAGGGTTAGGATAAGTGTAAGGGTTAGGGTTAGTGTAGGGTTAGTGTTAGGGGTTAGGGTTAGGGTTAGGGTTAGGTTTGGGGATAGGGTTAAGTAAGGGTAAGGGTTAGGGATAGGGTTAGTGTTAGGTGTAGGGTTTGGGTTAGAGTTAGGTTTAGGGTTAGGGTTAGGTAAGGGTAAGGTTTAGGGTAAGGTTAGGGTTAGGTTTCGGGTTAGGGATAGGGTAAGGTAAGGTTTAGGGTTAGGTTTAGTGTTAGGGTTAAGGTTAGGGTTAGGGTAAGGGTAAGAGTTTGGGTTAGAGTTTGGGTTTGGGTAAGGGTTAGGGTTAGGTTTAGGGGTAAGGTTAGGGGTAGGGTTAGGGTAAGGGTAAGGGTTAGGGTAAGGGTAAGGGTTAGGGTTAGGAAGAGGTTTATTGTCAGGGTAAGGTTTAGGGTTAGGGGTAGGGTTAGGTTTAGGGTTAGGGTTAGGGTTAGGATAAGGGTTAGGGTTAAGGTTAGGGTTACATTTGGGATTATGGTTAGAGTTAGGGTCAGGGTAAGGGTTACAGTTAGATTTATGTTTACTGTTAGGGTAAGGGTAAGGGTTAGGTTTAGGGTTAGGGTTATGTTTAGGTTAGGGCTATGGTTAGTGTTAGGGTAAGGATAAGTTTTACGGTTAAGATTCGGGTTATTGTTAGGGTTATGGTTAGGGTTAAGGTTAGGTTTATGGTTAGGGTAAGGGTAAGGGTTAGGGTTAGGTTTAGGGTTACAGTTAGGGTAAGGGTAAGGGTTACGGTTAAGGTTAGGTTTATGGTTAGGGTTAGGGTAAGGGTAAGGGTAGGGTTAGGGATAGGTTTAGGTTTAGGGTTAGGGTTAGGGTAAGGGAAAGGGTTAGGGTTAGGGTTAGGGTTAGGGTTAACTTTAGGGTTAGGGTTAGGGTAAGGCTTAGGGTTAGGGTTAGCGTTAGGGTAAGGGTAAGGGTTAGGGTTAGGGTTAAGGTAAGGGTAAGGGTAAGGGTAAGGGTTAGGGTTAGTGTTAAGGTTATGGTTAGGGTAAGGGTTAGGGTTAGGTTTAGTGTAAGGGTAAGGTTTATGGTTAGGGGTGGGGTTAGGGTTAGGTTTAGGGTTAGGGTTAGTGTATAGGTTAGGGTTAGTTTTAGGGTTAGGGTTAGGGTTAAGGTAAGGGTAAAGGTAAGGGTTAGGGTTAGTGTTAAGGTTACGGTTAGGGTTAGGGTTAAGTTTAGGGTTAGGATTAGGGTTAGGGTTAGGGATAGGTTTAGGGTTAGGGTTAGGGTAAGGGAAAGGGTTATGGTTAGGATTAGTGTTAGGGTTAACTTTAGGGTTAGGGTTAGGGTAAGTCTTAGGGTTAGGGTTAGGGTAACGGTTAGGGTTAGGGTTAGGGTTAGAGTTAGGGTTAGGTTTAGGGTAAGGGTAAGGGGTAGGGTTAGTGTTAGGGTTGAGGTTAGGGTTAGGGTTAGCGTTAGGGTAAGGGTAAGGGTTAGGGTTAGGGTTAAGGTAAGGGTAAGGGTAAGGGTAAGGGTTAGGGTTAGTGTTAAGGTTATGGTTAGGGTAAGGGTTAGGGTTAGGTTTAGTGTAAGGGTAAGGTTTATGGTTAGGCTTGGGGTTAGGGTTAGGGTAAGTGTTAGGGTAAGGGTTAGTGTTAGGTTTGGGTTAGGGTTAGGGTTACGGTAACGTTAAGTGTTAGGGTTAGGGTTAGGGTAAGTGTTAGGGTTAGGGTCAAGGTTACGGTTAGGGTTAGGGTAAGGGTAAGGTTTAGGTTTAGGGTAGGGTTAAGCGTTAGGGTTAGGGTTAGGGTTAGGGGTTAGGGTTAGGGCAAGGGTGAGGGTTAGGTTTAGGGTTATGGTTAGGTTTAGGGTTAGGGTTAGGTTTAGGGTTAGTTTTAGCATAAGGTTAAGGGTAAGAGTTAGGGTTAAGGTTAGGGTTAGGGTTAGGTTTACGGTAAGGTAAAGGTTAGTGTTTGGTTTAGGGTAAAGGTAAGGTTTAGGGTTAGGGTTAGGGTTAGGGTTAGGGTAATGGTAAGGGTTAGGGTTCGGTTAGAGTTAGGGTTAGTTTTAGGATTATGATAAGGGTAAGGGTTAGGGTTAGGGTTATGGTTACGGTTAGGGTATGGGTTAAGGTTAGGGTTAGGGTTAGGTTTAGGGTAAGGGTAAGTGTTAGTGTTAGGGTTAGTTTAGGGTTAGTGTTAGGATAAGGGTAAGGGTTAGTGTTAAGGTTAAGGTTAGGGTTAGGGTTCAGGGTTAGGTTAGGGTTAGGGTTAGGGTTAGATTTAGGTTTAGGGTTAGGGTTAGGGTAAGGGTAAGGGTTAGGTTTAGGGTTACAGTTAGTGTGAGGTTTAGGTTTAGGTTTAGGGTGAGGGTAAGGGTTAGGGATAGGGTTAGGTTTAGGTTTAAGGTTAGGGGTAGGTTTAGGTTGGGTTAGGGTAAGGGTAAGGGTTAGGGTTAGGTTAGGGTTAAAGTTAGGGTTAGGGTTAGGGTTAGGGTAAGGGTTAGGGTTAGGGTTAGAGTAAGGGTTAAGGTTAGGGTTAGGGTTAGAGTAAGGGTTAGGGTTATGGTTAGGGTTAAGGTTTGGGTTAGGGTTAGTGTTTGGGTAAGGTTGAGGGTTAGGGTTAGGGTTAAGGTATGGGTAAGGGTTAGGGTTAGTGTTAGGGTTATGGTTAGGGCAAGGGTTAGGGTTAGGTTTAGTGTAAGGGTAAGGTTTAGGTTTAGGTTTGGGATTAGGGTTAGGGTTAGGGTTAGGGTAAGGGTAAGGTTTAGTGTTAGGGTTAGGGTTATATTTAGTATTAGGTTAAGGGTAAGGGTTAGGGTTAGAGTTAGGGTTAGGGTAAGTTTTAGGGTTATGGATATGGTTAGGGTTAGGGTAAGGGTAGGTTTTAGTGTTAGGTTTGGGTTATGGTTAGGATAAGGGTAAGGGTTAGGGTTAGGGTTTCTTTTAGGGAAAGGGTTAGGGTTAGGTTTAGGGAAAGGGTTAGGGTTAGGTTTAGGGTAAGGGTAAGTTTTAGGGTTAGGGTTAGGGTTAGGGTTATGTTTAGGGTAAGGGAAAGGTTAGGGTTAGGGTTAGGTTTAGGTTTAGGGTAAGGGTAAGGGTTAGGGTTAGGGTTAGGGTAAGGGTTAGGGTTAGGCTTAGGGTAGGGGTTAGGGTAAGAGTAAGTGTTAGGGTTGTGGTTAGGGTTAGGATAAGTGTAATGGTAAGGGTTAGGGTTAGGGTTAGGGGTTAGTGTTAGGTTTAGGGTTAGGGTTAGGGTAAGGGTAAGGGTTAGGGTTAGGTTTTGGTTTAGGGTTAGGTTAGGGTAAGGTAAGGGTTAGGATTAGGTTTAGTGTTTGGGTTAAGGTTAGGGTTAGGGTTAGGGTTAGGGTTTGGGTTAGGGTTAGGTTTAGGGTTAAGGTTAGTGTAAGGGTATGTGTTAGGTTTAGGGTTAGGTTAAGCGAAAGGGTAAGGGTTAGGGTTAGGCTTAGGGTTAGATTAAGGATTAGGGTTAGGGTTAGGGAAATGTTTGGTTTAGGGTTAGCATTAAAGTTACAGTTAGGGTTAGGGTAAGGGTAAGAGTTTTGGTTAGAGTTTGGGTTTGGGTAAGGTTTAGTGTTAGGGTTAGGGGTAAGGTTAGGGTTAGGTTTAGGGTAAGAGTAAGGGTTAGGGTTAGGGTTAGGGTTCGGGCCAGGGTTATTGTTAGGGTAAGTGTAAGGGTTAGGGTACGGTTAATGGTAAGGGTTAGGGCTAGCGTAGGTTTAGGGTTAGGGTTAGGGTTAGGGTAAGGGTTAGGGTTAAGTTAGCGTTAGGGTTAGGGTGAGGGTTAGGGTTAGGGTAGGTTTAGGGTTAGGGTTAGGGTTAGGGTTAGGGTTATGGTAAGGTAAGGGTTAGGGTAGGGTTAGGATTAGGGTAAGGGTAAGGGTTAAGTTTAGGGTTAGGGTTAGGGTAAGGGTTAGGGTTAGTTTTAGGGTTAGTTTTAGGGTAAGGGTAAGTGTTAGGGTTAGGTTTAGGGTTAGTGTTAGGATAAGGGTAAGGGTTAGGGTTAAGGTTAGGGTTAGGGTTATGGTTAGGGTAAGGGTTAGGGTTAGTGTTAGGGTAAGGGTTAGGTTAGAGTTAGGGTTAGGTTTAGAGTTAGGGTTAGATTTAGGGTAAGGCTAAGGGTTAGTGTTAGAGTTAGGGTTAAGGTTAGGGTTAGGGTTAGCGTTAGGGTAAGGGTAAGGTTTAGGGTCAGGGTTAAGTTAAGGGTAAGGGTTAGGGTTAGGTTTATGGTTAGGGTTAGGGTTAGGGTTAGGTTTAGTGTAAGGGTAAGGTTTAGTGTTAGTTTGGGGGTAAGGGTTTGGTTTAGGGTTAGGGTAAGCGTAAGGTTTAGGGTTAGGGTTATTGTTACGTTTAGGATTAGGGTAAGGGTTAGATTTAGGCTTAGGTTAAGGGTTAGGGTTATGGTTATGGTTAGGGTTAGGGTTAGGGTAAGGGTAAGTGTTAGATTTAGGGTTAGGGTTAGGGTTAGGATAAGGGTAAGTTTTAGGGTTAGAGTTAGGGTTATGTTTAGGGTAAGGGTAAGTTTTAGGGTTAGGGTTAGGGTAAGGGTTAGGTTTAGGGTAAGGGAAAGGGTTACGGTTAGGGTTAGGGTTAGTGTTTGGATAAGGGTAAGGGTTAGGGTTAGAGTTAGGGTTAGGGTGAAGGTTAGGCTTAGGGATAGGGTTAGGGTGAGGGTAAGGGTAAGGGTTAGGATTAGGGTTAATGTTAGGGTTAAGGTTAGGGTTAGGGTTATGGTTAGGGTAAGGTTTAGGGTTAGTGTTAGGGTAAGGGTTAGGTTAGGGTTAGGGTTAGGGTTAGAGTTTGGGTTAGATTTAGGGTAAGGGTAAGGGTTAGTGTTAGAGTTAGTGTTAAGGTTAGGGTTAGGGTTAGCGTTAGGGTAAGGGTAAAGGTTAGGGTCAGGGTTAAGTTAAGGGTAAGGGTTAGGGTTAGTGTTAGGTTTATGGTTATGTTTAGGGTTAGGGTTAGGTTTAGTGTAAGTGTAAGGTTTAGGGTTAGCTTGGGGGTAAGGGTTAGGTTTAGGGTTAGGGTAAGGGTAAGGTTTATGGTTAGGGTTTCTGTTACGTTTGGGATTAGGGTAAGGGTTATATTTAGGCTTAGGTTAAGGGTTAGGGTTATGGTTATGGTTAGGGTTAGGGTAAGGGTAAGTGTTAGATTTAGGGTTAGGGTTAGGGTTAGGATAAGGGTAAGGGTTAGGGTTAGGGTTAGGGTAAGGGTTAGGGTTAGGTTTAGGGTAAGGGTAAGTTTTAGGGTTAGGGTTAGGGTAAGCGTTAGGTTTAGGGTAAGGGAAAGGGTTACGGTTAGGGTTAGGGTTAGGTTTAGGTTTAGGGTAAGGGTAAGTGTTAGGGATTAGGTTAGGGTTAGGGTAAGGGTTAGGGTTAGGGTTACGGTAGGGGTTAGGGGAAGAATAAGTGTTAGGGTTAGGGTTAGGGTTAGGATAAGTGTAAGGGTTAGGGTTAGGGTTAGGGTTAGGGGTTAGGGTTAGGGTTAGGTTTAGGGATAGGTTTGGGGTTAGGGTTACGTAAGGGTAAGGGTTAAGGTTAGGGTTAGGGTTAGTGTTAGGTTTAGGGTTGGGGATAGGGTTAGGTTTAGAGTTAGGGTTAGGGTAAGGGTAAGGTTTAGGGTTAGGTTTAGGGATAGGTTTAGGGTTAGGGTTGGGGTAAGGGTTAGGGTTAGGGTTAGTGTTAGGGTTATGGTTAGGGTTAGGGTTAGGGTTAGGGTAAGAGTTTGGGTTAGAGTTTGGGTTTGGGTAAGGGTTATGGTTAGGGTTAGGGTAAGGTTTAGGGTTAGGGTTAGGGTTATGTTTAAGGTTACATTTAGGGTTAGGGTTTGGGTTAGGGTAAGGGTATGTGTTAGGATTAGGGTTAGGGTTAAGTTTAGGGTTAGGGTTAGCGTTAGGGTAAAGGTAAGGGTTACGGTTAGGGTTAGGGTTAAGACAAGGGTAAGGGTTAGGGTTAGGGTTTTGGTTATGGTAAGGATTAGGGTTAGGTTTAGGCTAAGGGTAAGGTTTAGGGTTAAGGTTAGGGTTAGGGTTAGGGTAAGGGTAAGGGTTAGGGTTAGGTTTAGGGTTAGGTTTAGGAGTAGGGTAAGGGTAAGAGTTCGGGTTAGGCTTAGGGTTAGGGTTAGGGTAAGGGTTAGAGTTAGGGTTAGGGTAAGTGTTAGGGTTAGGGTTAGGGTTAGAGTTAGTGTTAGGATAAGGGTGACGGTTAGGGTTAGGGTTAGGATTAGGTTTAGGGTTCAGGTTAGGGTTAGTGTTAGTGTTAGGTTTAGGGTTAGGGTTAGAGTAAGGTAAGGGTTAGGGATAGGGTTAGGGTTAGGGTTAAGGTTAGGGTTAGTGTTAGGGTTAGGGTTAGGTTTAGGGTTAGGGTTAGGGTAAGGGAAAGGATTAGGGTTAGGGTTAGGGTTAGGGTTAAGGTTACGGTTAGGGTTATGGTTAGGGAAAGGTTTACATTAGGGTTAGGGTTAGGGTTAGAGTTAGGGTTAGGTTTAGTGTAAGGGTAAGGGTTAGGGTTAGAGTTTCGGTTAAGGTTAGGGTTAGGATTAGCGTTAGGGTAAGGGTAAGGATTAGGGTTAGGGTTAATATAAGGGTAAGGTTAGGGTTAGTGTTAGGATTATGGTTAGGGTTAGGGTTAGGGTTAGGGTTAGGGTTAGGGTTAGGGTTAGGGGAAGGTTTAGGGTTAGGATTAGGTTTAGGGTTGGGGTTAGGGTTAGGGTTAGGGTAAGGGTAAGGGTTAGGGATAGGGTTAGTGTTAGGTGTAGGGTTTGGGTTAGAGTTAGGTTTAGGGTTAGGGTTAGGTAAGGGTAAGGTTTAGGGTAAGGTTAGGGTTAGGTTTCGGGTTAGGGATAGGGTAAGGTAAGGTTTAGGGTTAGGTTTAGTGTTAGGGTTAAGGTTAGGGTTAGGGTAAGGGTAAGAGTTTGGGTTAGAGTTTGGGTTTGGGTAAGGGTTAGGGTTAGGTTTAGGGGTAAGGTTAGGGGTAGGGTTAGGGTAAGGGTAAGGGTTAGGGTAAGGGTAAGGGTTAGGGTTAGGAAGAGGTTTATTGTCAGGGTAAGTTTTAGGGTTAGGGGTAGGGTTAGGTTTAGGGTTAGGGTTAGGGTTAGGATAAGGGTTAGGGTTAAGGTTAGGGTTACATTTGGGATTATGGTTAGAGTTAGGGTCAGGGTAAGGGTTACAGTTAGATTTATGTTTACTGTTAGGGTAAGGGTAAGGGTTAGGTTTAGGGTTAGGGTTATGTTTAGGTTAGGGCTATGGTTAGTGTTAGGGTAAGGATAAGTTTTACGGTTAAGATTCGGGTTATTGTTAGGGTTATGGTTAGGGTTAAGGTTAGGTTTCTGGTTAGGGTAAGGGTAAGGGTTAGGGTTAGGTTTAGGGTTACAGTTAGGGTAAGGGTAAGGGTTACGGTTAAGGTTAGGTTTATGGTTAGGGTTAGGGTAAGGGTAAGGGTAGGGTTAGGGATAGGTTTAGGTTTAGGGTTAGGGTTAGGGTAAGGGAAAGGGTTAGGGTTAGGGTTAGGGTTAGGGTTAACTTTAGGGTTAGGGTTAGGGTAAGGCTTAGGGTTAGGGTTATCGTTAGGGTAAGGGTAAGGGTTAGGGTTAGGGTTAAGGTAAGGGTAAGGGTAAGGGTAAGGGTTAGGGTTAGTGTTAAGGTTATGGTTAGGGTAAGGGTTAGGGTTAGGTTTAGTGTAAGGGTAAGGTTTATGGTTAGGGGTGGGGTTAGGGTTAGGTTTAGGGTTAGGGTTAGTGTATAGGTTAGGGTTAGTTTTAGGGTTAGGGTTAGGGTTAAGGTAAGGGTAAAGGTAAGGGTTAGGGTTAGTGTTAAGGTTACGGTTAAGGTTAGGGTTAAGTTTAGGGTTAGGATTAGGGTTAGGGTTAGGGATAGGTTTAGGGTTAGGGTTAGGGTAAGGGAAAGGGTTATGGTTAGGATTAGTGTTAGGGTTAACTTTAGGGTTAGGGTTAGGGTAAGTCTTAGGGTTAGGGTTAGGGTAACGGTTAGGGTTAGGGTTAGGGTTAGAGTTAGGGTTAGGTTTAGGGTAAGGGTAAGGGGTAGGGTTAGTGTTAGGGTTGAGGTTAGGGTTAGGGTTAGCGTTAGGTTAAGGGTAAGGGTTAGGGTTAGGGTTAAGGTAAGGGTAAGGGTAAGGGTAAGGGTTAGGGTTAGTGTTAAGGTTATGGTTAGGGTAAGGGTTAGGGTTAGGTTTAGTGTAAGGGTAAGGTTTATGGTTAGGCTTGGGGTTAGGGTTAGGGTAAGTGTTAGGGTAAGGGTTAGTGTTAGGTTTGGGTTAGGGTTAGGGTTACGGTAACGTTAAGTGTTAGGGTTAGGGTTAGGGTAAGTGTTAGGGTTAGGGTCAAGGTTACGGTTAGGGTTAGGGTAAGGGTAAGGTTTAGGTTTAGGGTAGGGTTAAGCGTTAGGGTTAGGGTTAGGGTTAGGGGTTAGGGTTAGGGCAAGGGTGAGGGTTAGGTTTAGGGTTATGGTTAGGTTTAGGGTTAGGGTTAGGTTTAGGGTTAGTTTTAGCATAAGGTTAAGGGTAAGAGTTAGGGTTAAGGTTAGGGTTAGGGTTAGGTTTACGGTAAGGTAAGGGTTAGTGTTTGGTTTAGGGTAAAGGTAAGGTTTAGGGTTAGGGTTAGGGTTAGGGTTAGGGTAATGGTAAGGGTTAGGGTTCGGTTAGAGTTAGGGTTAGTTTTAGGATTATGATAAGGGTAAGGGTTAGGGTTAGGGTTATGGTTACGGTTAGGGTATGGGTTAAGGTTAGGGTTAGGGTTAGGTTTAGGGTAAGGGTAAGTGTTAGTGTTAGGGTTAGTTTAGGGTTAGTGTTAGGATAAGGGTAAGGGTTAGTGTTAAGGTTAAGGTTAGGGTTAGGGTTCAGGGTTAGGTTAGGGTTAGGGTTAGGGTTAGATTTAGGTTTAGGGTTAGGGTTAGGGTAAGGGTAAGGGTTAGGTTTAGGGTTACAGTTAGTGTGAGGTTTAGGTTTAGGTTTAGGGTGAGGGTAAGGGTTAGGGATAGGGTTAGGTTTAGGTTTAAGGTTAGGGGTAGGTTTAGGTTGGGTTAGGGTAAGGGTAAGGGTTAGGGTTAGGTTAGGGTTAAAGTTAGGGTTAGGGTTAGGGTTAGGGTAAGGGTTAGGGTTAGGGTTAGAGTAAGGGTTAAGGTTAGGGTTAGGGTTAGAGTAAGGGTTAGGGTTATGGTTAGGGTTAAGGTTTGGGTTAGGGTTAGTGTTTGGGTAAGGTTGAGGGTTAGGGTTAGGGTTAAGGTATGGGTAAGGGTTAGGGTTAGTGTTAGGGTTATGGTTAGGGCAAGGGTTAGGGTTAGGTTTAGTGTAAGGGTAAGGTTTAGGTTTAGGTTTGGGATTAGGGTTAGGGTTAGGGTTAGGGTAAGGGTAAGGTTTAGTGTTAGGGTTAGGGTTATATTTAGTATTAGGTTAAGGGTAAGGGTTAGGGTTAGAGTTAGGGTTAGGGTAAGTTTTAGGGTTATGGATATGGTTAGGGTTAGGATAAGGGTAGGTTTTAGTGTTAGGTTTGGGTTATGGTTAGGATAAGGGTAAGGGTTAGGGTTAGGGTTTCTTTTAGGGAAAGGGTTAGGGTTAGGTTTAGGGAAAGGGTTAGGGTTAGGTTTAGGGTAAGGGTAAGTTTTAGGGTTAGGGTTAGGGTTAGGGTTATGTTTAGGGTAAGGGAAAGGTTAGGGTTAGGGTTAGGTTTAGGTTTAGGGTAAGGGTAAGGGTTAGGGTTAGGGTTAGGGTAAGGGTTAGGGTTAGGCTTAGGGTAGGGGTTAGGGTAAGAGTAAGTGTTAGGGTTGTGGTTAGGGTTAGGATAAGTGTAATGGTAAGGGTTAGGGTTAGGGTTAGGGGTTAGTGTTAGGTTTAGGGTTAGGGTTAGGGTAAGGGTAAGGGTTAGGGTTAGGTTTTGGTTTAGGGTTAGGTTATGGTAAGGTAAGGGTTAGGATTAGGTTTAGTGTTTGGGTTAAGGTTAGGGTTAGGGTTAGGGTTAGGGTTTGGGTTAGGGTTAGGTTTAGGGTTAAGGTTAGTGTAAGGGTATGTGTTAGGTTTAGGGTTAGGTTAAGCGAAAGGGTAAGGGTTAGGGTTAGGCTTAGGGTTAGATTAAGGATTAGGGTTAGGGTTAGGGAAATGTTTGGTTTAGGGTTAGCATTAAAGTTACAGTTAGGGTTAGGGTAAGGGTAAGAGTTTTGGTTAGAGTTTGGGTTTGGGTAAGGTTTAGTGTTAGGGTTAGGGGTAAGGTTAGGGTTAGGTTTAGGGTAAGAGTAAGGGTTAGGGTTAGGGTTAGGGTTCGGGCCAGGGTTATTGTTAGGGTAAGTGTAAGGGTTAGGGTACGGTTAATGGTAAGGGTTAGGGCTAGCGTAGGTTTAGGGTTAGGGTTAGGGTTAGGGTAAGGGTTAGGGTTAAGTTAGCGTTAGGGTTAGGGTGAGGGTTAGGGTTAGGGTAGGTTTAGGGTTAGGGTTAGGGTTAGGGTTAGGGTTATGGTAAGGTAAGGGTTAGGGTAGGGTTAGGATTAGGGTAAGGGTAAGGGTTAAGTTTAGGGTTAGGGTTAGGGTAAGGGTTAGGGTTAGTTTTAGGGTTAGTTTTAGGGTAAGGGTAAGTGTTAGGGTTAGGTTTAGGGTTAGTGTTAGGATAAGGGTAAGGGTTAGGGTTAAGGTTAGGGTTAGGGTTATGGTTAGGGTAAGGGTTAGGGTTAGTGTTAGGGTAAGGGTTAGGTTAGAGTTAGGGTTAGGTTTAGAGTTAGGGTTAGATTTAGGGTAAGGCTAAGGGTTAGTGTTAGAGTTAGGGTTAAGGTTAGGGTTAGGGTTAGCGTTAGGGTAAGGGTAAGGTTTAGGGTCAGGGTTAAGTTAAGGGTAAGGGTTAGGGTTAGGTTTATGGTTAGGGTTAGGGTTAGGGTTAGGTTTAGTGTAAGGGTAAGGTTTAGTGTTAGTTTGGGGGTAAGGGTTTGGTTTAGGGTTAGGGTAAGCGTAAGGTTTAGGGTTAGGGTTATTGTTACGTTTAGGATTAGGGTAAGGGTTAGATTTAGGCTTAGGTTAAGGGTTAGGGTTATGGTTATGGTTAGGGTTAGGGTTAGGGTAAGGGTAAGTGTTAGATTTAGGGTTAGGGTTAGGGTTAGGATAAGGGTAAGTTTTAGGGTTAGGGTTAGGGTTATGTTTAGGGTAAGGGTAAGTTTTAGGGTTAGGGTTAGGGTAAGGGTTAGGTTTAGGGTAAGGGAAAGGGTTACGGTTAGGGTTAGGGTTAGTGTTTGGATAAGGGTAAGGGTTAGGGTTAGAGTTAGGGTTAGGGTGAAGGTTAGGCTTAGGGATAGGGTTAGGGTGAGGGTAAGGGTAAGGGTTAGGATTAGGGTTAATGTTAGGGTTAAGGTTAGGGTTAGGGTTATGGTTAGGGTAAGGTTTAGGGTTAGTGTTAGGGTAAGGGTTAGGTTAGGGTTAGGGTTAGGGTTAGAGTTTGGGTTAGATTTAGGGTAAGGGTAAGGGTTAGTGTTAGAGTTAGTGTTAAGGTTAGGGTTAGGGTTAGCGTTAGGGTAAGGGTAAAGGTTAGGGTCAGGGTTAAGTTAAGGGTAAGGGTTAGGGTTAGTGTTAGGTTTATGGTTAGGTTTAGGGTTAGGGTTAGGTTTAGTGTAAGTGTAAGGTTTAGGGTTAGCTTGGGGGTAAGGGTTAGGTTTAGGGTTAGGGTAAGGGTAAGGTTTATGGTTAGGGTTTCTGTTACGTTTGGGATTAGGGTAAGGGTTATATTTAGGCTTAGGTTAAGGGTTAGGGTTATGGTTATGGTTAGGGTTAGGGTAAGGGTAAGTGTTAGATTTAGGGTTAGAGTTAGGGTTAGGATAAGGGTAAGGGTTAGGGTTAGGGTTAGGGTAAGGGTTAGGGTTAGGTTTAGGGTAAGGGTAAGTTTTAGGGTTAGGGTTAGGGTAAGCGTTAGGTTTAGGGTAAGGGAAAGGGTTACGGTTAGGGTTAGGGTTAGGTTTAGGTTTAGGGTAAGGGTAAGTGTTAGGGATTAGGTTAGGGTTAGGGTAAGGGTTAGGGTTAGGGTTACGGTAGGGGTTAGGGGAAGAATAAGTGTTAGGGTTAGGGTTAGGGTTAGGATAAGTGTAAGGGTTAGGGTTAGGGTTAGGGTTAGGGGTTAGGGTTAGGGTTAGGTTTAGGGATAGGTTTGGGGTTAGGGTTACGTAAGGGTAAGGGTTAAGGTTAGGGTTAGGGTTAGTGTTAGGTTTAGGGTTGGGGATAGGGTTAGGTTTAGAGTTAGGGTTAGGGTAAGGGTAAGGTTTAGGGTTAGGTTTAGGGATAGGTTTAGGGTTAGGGTTGGGGTAAGGGTTAGGGTTAGGGTTAGTGTTAGGGTTATGGTTAGGGTTAGGGTTAGGGTTAGGGTAAGAGTTTGGGTTAGAGTTTGGGTTTGGGTAAGGGTTATGGTTAGGGTTAGGGTAAGGTTTAGGGTTAGGGTTAGGGTTATGTTTAAGGTTACATTTAGGGTTAGGGTTTGGGTTAGGGTAAGGGTATGTGTTAGGATTAGGGTTAGGGTTAAGTTTAGGGTTAGGGTTAGCGTTAGGGTAAAGGTAAGGGTTACGGTTAGGGTTAGGGTTAAGACAAGGGTAAGGGTTAGGGTTAGGGTTTTGGTTATGGTAAGGATTAGGGTTAGGTTTAGGCTAAGGGTAAGGTTTAGGGTTAAGGTTAGGGTTAGGGTTAGGGTAAGGGTAAGGGTTAGGGTTAGGTTTAGGGTTAGGTTTAGGAGTAGGGTAAGGGTAAGAGTTCGGGTTAGGCTTAGGGTTAGGGTTAGGGTAAGGGTTAGAGTTAGGGTTAGGGTAAGTGTTAGGGTTAGGGTTAGGGTTAGTGTTAGTGTTAGGATAAGGGTGACGGTTAGGGTTAGGGTTAGGATTAGGTTTAGGGTTCAGGTTAGGGTTAGTGTTAGTGTTAGGTTTAGGGTTAGGGTTAGAGTAAGGTAAGGGTTAGGGATAGGGTTAGGGTTAGGGTTAAGGTTAGGGTTAGTGTTAGGGTTAGGGTTAGGTTTAGGGTTAGGGTTAGGGTAAGGGAAAGGATTAGGGTTAGGGTTAGGGTTAGGGTTAAGGTTACGGTTAGGGTTATGGTTAGGGAAAGGTTTACATTAGGGTTAGGGTTAGGGTTAGAGTTAGGGTTAGGTTTAGTGTAAGGGTAAGGGTTAGGGTTAGAGTTTCGGTTAAGGTTAGGGTTAGGATTAGCGTTAGGGTAAGGGTAAGGATTAGGGTTAGGGTTAATATAAGGGTAAGGTTAGGGTTAGTGTTAGGATTATGGTTAGGGTTAGGGTTAGGGTTAGGGTTAGGGTTAGGGTTAGGGGAAGGTTTAGGGTTAGGATTAGGTTTAGGGTTGGGGTTAGGGTTAGGGTTAGGGTAAGGGTAAGGGTTAGCGTTAGGTTTAGAGTTAGGGTTTGGGTAAGGGTTAGGGTTAGGGTTAGGGTTAGGGTAAGGGGAAGGTTTAGCGTTAGGATTAGGTTTAGGGTTGGGGTTAAGGGGAGGTTTAGGGTTAGGGTAAGTGTAAGGGTTACGTTTGGTTTTGGGTAAGGGTTAGGGTTAGGGTTAGGGTTAGGGTAAGCCTTAGGTTAGGGTTAGGGTTAGGGTTAGAGATAGGGTTAGGTTTAAGGTAAGGTAAGGGTTATGGTTAGAGTTAGGGTTAAGGTTAGGGTTAGGGTTAGCGTTAGGGTAAGGGTAAGGGTTAGGGTTAGGGTTAAGGTAAGGTTAAGGTTTAGGGTTAGTGTTAGGGTTATGGTCAGGGTTAAGGTTAGGGTTAGGTTTAGTGTAAGGGTAAGGTTGAGAGTTAGGTTTGGGGTTATGTTTAGGGTTAGGGTTAGGGTAAGAGTAAGGTTTAGGGTTAGGTTTACTGTTGCGTTTAGGATTAGGGCAAGGGTTAGGGTTAGAGTTAGGGTTAGGGTAAGGGTTAGGGTTATTCTTAGGGTTAGCGTTGGAGTAAGGTTAAGTGTTACGTTTAGGGTTAGTGTTAGGGTTAGGGTTAGGATAAGGGTAAGGGTTAGGGTTAATGTTAGGGTTAGGGTCAGGATTAGGCTTAGTGTTAGGTTAAGAGTTAGGGTTAGGTTTAGGGTTAGAGTTAGGGTTAACATTGAGGTTAGGATTAGGGTTAGGGTTAGGGTAAGGGTTAGGGTTATGGTAAGGGTTAGGATTATGGTTAGAGTTAGGGTAAGGGTAAGGGTTAGGGTTAGGTTTAGGGTTAGGGTTATGTATGAAGTTAGGGTTAGAGTTAGAGGAGGGGTTAGGGTTAGGGTTAGGGTAAGGGTTAGGGTTAGGGTTAGGGTTAGAGTTAGGGTTAGGGTTAGAGTAAGGGTAAGGTTAGGGTTAGGGTTAGGGTAAGTGTTAGGGTTTAGGGTTAATGTTTGGGATAGGTTAAGGGTTAGGGTTAGGGTTAGGGTTAGGGTTTGGATAAGGCTTAGGGTTAGGGTATGGGTAAGTGTTAGGGTTAGGGTTAGGGTTAGGTTAAGGGTTAAGTTTAGGGTTAGGGTTAGGTTTAGGTTTGGGGTTAAGGTTAGGGTTAGGGTTAGGGTAAGTGTAAGTGTAAGGGTTAGGGTTAGGGTTAGGGTAACTGTTAGGGTTAGGGTTAGGGCGAGGGTTATGGTAACGTTAAGGGTAAGGGTTTAGGGTTAGGCTCTGGGTTAAGGTTGAGGTTAGGTTAAGGTTAGGGTTAGGGTAAGGGTTAGGGTTAGGGTTAGGGTAAGGGTTAGGGTAAGGGTGAGGGTAGGGTTTGGGTTTGGGTAAGGGTAAGGGTTAGGGTTAGGGTTAGGGTTAGGGTCAGGATTAGGCTTAGTGTTAGGTTAAGAGTAAGGGTTAGGTTTAGGGTTAGGGTTAGGTTTAAGATTGAAGTTAGGATTAGGGTTAGGGTTAGGGTAAGGGTTAGGGTTAGGGTAAGGGTTAGGATTAGTGTTAGAGTTAGGGTTAGGCGTAGGTGTTAGGGTTAGGGTTAGGGTTAGGGTTAGGTTTAGGGTTAGGGTTAGGGTTAGGGTTAATTTTAGGGTTAGGGTTAGGGTAAGGGTAAGGGTTAGGGTTACGGTTAGGGTTAGGGTTAAGGTTAGGGTTAGGGATATGGTTAGGTTTAGGGTTAGTTTTAGTGTTAGGGTTAGGGTAAATGTAAGGGTTAGGTTTAGGGTTAGGGTTATGGTAAGGGTTAGGGTTAGGGTTAGGGTTAGGTTTAGGGTTAGGGTTAGGGTAAGAGTAAGGTTTAGGGTTAGGTTTACTGTTACGTTTAGGATTAGGGTAAGGGTTAGGGTTAGAGTTAGGGTTAGGGTAAGGGTTATGGTTATGGTTAGGGTTAGCGTTGGGGTAAGGTTAAGTGTTAGGTTTAGGGTTAGTGTTAGGGTTAGGGTTAGGATAAGGGTAAGGGTTGGGGTTAGGGTTAGGGTTAGGGTCAGGATTAGGCTTAGTGTTAGGGTAAGAGTAAGGGTTAAGTTTAGGGTTAGGGTTAGGGTTAAGATTGATGTTAGGATTAGGGTTAGGGTTAGAGTAAGGGTTAGGGTTAGGGTAAGGTTTAGGATTAGGTTTAGAGTTAGGGTAAGGGTAAGTGTTAGGATTAGGGTTAGGGTTATGTTTTAGGTTAGCGTTAGAGTTAGAGGAAGGGGTAGGGTTAGGGTTAGGGTAAGGGTTAGGTTTAGGGTTAGGGTTAGAGTTAGGGTTAGGGTTAGAGTAAGGGTAAGGTTAGGGTTAGGGTTAGGGTTAGGATAAGGGTTAGGGTTAGGGGTTAGGGTTAATGTTAGGGTTAGGTTAAGGGTTAGGGTTAGGGTTACGGTTAGGGTTAGGGTTTGGATAAGGCTTAGGGTTAGGGTAAGTGTAAGTGTTAGGGTTAGGGTTAGGGTTAGGTTAAGGTTTAGGGTTAGGGTTAGGTTTAGGGTTGGGGTTAAGGTTAGGGTTAGGGTTAGGGTAAGGGTAAGTGTAAGGGTTAGGGTTAGGTTTAGGGTAAGTGTTAGGGTTAGGGTGAGGGTGAGGGTTATGGTAACGGTAATGGTAAGGGTTAAGGGTTAGGCTCTGCGTTAAGGTTGAGGTTAGGGTTAAGGTTAGGTTTAGGGTAAGGGTTAGGGTTAGGTTTAGAGTAAGGTTTAGTGTAAGGGTGAGGGTTAGGGTTTGGGTTTGGGTAAGGGTAAGGGTTATGGTTAGTGTTAGGGTTAAGATTGAGGTTAGGGTTAGGGTTAGAGTAAGGGTTAGTGTTAGGGTTGGGGTAAGGGTTAGAGTTAGAGTTAGAGTTAGGGTTAGGGTTAAGGTCAGGGTAAGGGTTAGGTTTAGGGTTAGGGTTAGGGTAAGTGTTAGGGTTAGGGTTAGGTTAAGAGTTAGGGTTAGGGTTAGGTTTAGGTGTTAGGGTTCGGGTTATGGTTCTGGTTAGGTGTAGAGTTAGGGTTATGGTAAGGGTTAGGGTAGGGTTAGGGTTAGGGTTAGTTTTAGTGTTAGGGTTAGGGTAAGGGTAAGGGTTAGGGTTTGGAGTAGGGTAAGGGTTAAGGTAAGGGTTAGGGTTAGGGTTAGGTTTAGGTTTAGGGTTAGGGTTAGGATAATGGTAGGGGTTTGTTAGGGTTAGGGTTAGGGTTAGCTTTAGGGTTAGGTTTAGGGTAAGGGCAAGTGTTAGGGTTAGGTTTAAGCTAAGGTTTAGGGTTAGGGTTAGGGTTAGGTTTAGTGTTAGGGTTAGGGTAAGGGTAAGGTTTAGGTTTACGGTTAGGGTTAGGGTTAAGGTTAGGTTTAGGGATAGGGTTAGGGTAAGGTTTAGGGTTAGTTTAGGTTAAGGGTTGGGGTTAGGGTTAGGGTTAAGGTTAGAGTTAGGTTTAGGTTTACGTTAAGGGTAAGGGTTCGGGTTAGGGATAGGGTTAGGGTTAGGGTTATGGTTAGGTTAAGGGTTTTGGTTAGGGTTAGGGTTAGAGTTAGGTTTAGGGTTGGTTAAGGGTAAGGGTTAGGGTTAGGGTTAGGGTTAGGTTAAGGGTTAGGGTTATGGGTTAGCGTTAGGGTTATGGTTGGGATTAGTGTAAGGGTTAGGTTAAGGTTAGGGTAATGCTTAGGGTTAGGGTTAGATTAGGGTAAGTGTTAGGGTTAGGGTTAAGGTTACGGTTAGGGTAAGTGTTATGGTAAGGGTTAGGGTTAGGGTTAGGTTTAGGGTTATGGTAAGGGTAAGGATAAGGGTTAGGGTTAGAGCTAGGGTTAGGTTTAGGATAAGGGTTAGTGTTAGGGTTAGGGTAAGAGTAAGGTTTAGGGTTAGGGTTAGAGTTCGTGTTATTGTAAGGGTAAGGGTAAGGGTTATGGTTTGGGTTAGGGTTAGGTTTAGGGTAAGGGTATGGGTTAGGGTTAGGGTTAGGGTTAGGGTTAGTGTTAGGGTTAGTTTTAGGGTTATGGTTAGGGTTAGGATATGGGTTAGGTTAGGCTTAGGGTAAGGTTTAGGGTTAGGGTTAGATTAGGGTAAGTGTTAGAATTAGGGTTAGGGTTAGTGTTAGTGTTAGGGTAAGGGTTAGGGTTAGGATTAGTGTTACGGTAAGGGTAAGTGTTAGGGTTAGGGTTAGGGTTAGGGTTAGGTTAAGTGTTAGGGTAAGGGTTTGGGTTAGGGTTAGGTTTAGGGTTGGGGTTAAGTTTAGGGTTAGGGTTAGGGAAAGGGTAATGGTTAGGGTTAGGTTTAGGGTTTGAGTAAGTGTTAGGGTTAGGGTTAGGGTTAGGGTAAGTGTTACGGTTAGGGATAGGGTTAGTGTTAGAGTAAAGGTACGGGTTAGGTTTAGGTTTAGGGTTAGGTTTAGGGTTAGGGTAAGGGTACGGGTAAGGGTTAGGGTTAGAGTTAGGGTTAGGGTTAGGGTAAGGGTTAGTGTTAGGGTTAGGGTTAGGGTAAGGGTTAGGTTTAGGGTTAGGGTTAATGTTCGGGTTATTGTAAGGGTAAGAGTAAGGGTTATGGTTAGGGTTAGGGTTAGGTTTAAGGTAAGGGTATGGGTTAGGGCTAGGGTTAGGGTCAGGTTAAGGGTTAGGGTTAGGTTTAGAGTTATGGTTAGGGTTAGGTTTAGAGTAAGGGTAAGGTTTAGGTTTAGGGTTAGGTTTAGATTTAGGGTTTGGGTTAGGCTTAGGGTTAGGGTAAGGATAAGGGTTAGGGTTAGTGTTAGGGTTAGCGTTATGGTAAGGATTAGGGTTAAGGTTAGGGTCAGGGTTAGGGTTAGGTTTAGGGTTAAGATTAGGGTAAAGGTAGGGTTAGGGTTAGGGTTAGGGTTAGGGTGAGGGTAAGGGTAAGGGTTAGTGTTAGGTTTAGAGTTAGGGTTAGGGTAAGGGTTAGGGTTAGGGTTAGGGTAAGGGTAAGGGTTAGGGGTTAGGTTTAATGTTAGGGTTAGGTTAAGGGTTAGGGTTAGGGTTAGGTTTAGGTTAAGGGTTAGGGTTAGGGTTAGGGTTAGGTTAAGGGTTAAGTTTAGGGTTAGGGTTAGGTTTAGGTTTGGGGTTAAGGTTAGGGTTAGGGTTAGGGTAAGTGTAAGTGTAAGGGTTAGGGTTAGGGTTAGGGTAACTGTTAGGGTTAGGGTTAGGGCGAGGGTTATGGTAACGTTAAGGGTAAGGGTTTAGGGTTAGGCTCTGGGTTAAGGTTGAGGTTAGTTTAAGGTTAGGGTTAGGGTAAGGGTTAGGGTTAGGGTTAGGGTAAGGGTTAGGGTAAGGGTGAGGGTAGGGTTTAGGTTTGGGTAAGGGTAAGGGTTAGGGTTAGGGTTAGGGTTAGGGTCAGGATTAGGCTTAGTGTTAGGTTAAGAGTAAGGGTTAGGTTTAGGGTTAGGGTTAGGTTTAAGATTGAAGTTAAGATTAGGGTTAGGGTTAGGGTAAGGGTTAGGGTTAGGGTAAGGGTTAGGATTAGGGTTAGAGTTAGGGTTAGGTGTAGGTGTTAGGGTTAGGGTTAGGGTTAGGGGTAGGTTTAGGGTTAGGGTTAGGGTTAGGGTTAATTTTAGGGTTAGGGTTAGGGTAAGGGTAAGGGTTAGGGTTACGGTTAGGGTTAGGGTTAAGGTTAGGGTTAGGGATATGGTTAGGTTTAGGGTTAGTTTTAGTGTTAGGGTTAGGGTAAGTGTAAGGGTTAGGTTTAGGGTTAGGGTTATGGTAAGGGTTAGGGTTAGGGTTAGGGTTAGGTTTAGGGTTAGGGTTAGGGTTAGGGTGATGATAAGCGTTAGTGTTAGGGTTAGGGTTAGGGTAAGGGTTAGGGTTAGGATTAGGTTTAGGTGTTAGTGTTCGGGTTAGGGTTCTGGTTAGGTTTAGGGTTAGGGTTAGGGTAAGGGTTAGGGTTAGGGTTAGGGTTAGTTTTAGTGTTAGGGTTAGGGTAAGGGTAAGGGTTAGTGTTAGGGTTAGGGTAAGGGTTAAGGTAAGGTTTAGGGTTAGGGTTAGGTTTAGGTTTAGGGTTAGGGTTAGGGTAAGGGTAGCGGTTAGTGTTAGGGTTAGGGTTAGGTTAGGGTTAGGGTTAGGGTTAGGGTAAGGATTAGGGTAAGGGTGAGGGTTAGGGTTAGGGTTAGGGTAAGGGTTAAGGTTAGGGTTAGGGTTAAGATTGAGGTTAGGTTTAGTGTTACAGTAAGGGTTAGGGTTAGGCTTGGGGTAAAGGTTAGGGTTAGGGTTAGGGTTAGGTTTAGAGTTAGCATTAGGGTAAGGGTTAGGGTTAGGGGTTAGGGTTAGTGTTAGGGTTAGGTTAAGGGTTAGGTTTGGGGTTAGGGCTAGGATAAGGATTAGGGTTATGGTAAGGGTAAGTGTTAGGGTTAGGGTTAGGGTAAGGGTTAGGGTAGGGTTAGGTTTAGGTGTTAGGGTTAGGGTTAGGTTTATGGTTAGGTTTAGGGTTAGGGTTAGGGTTATGGTTAATTTTAGGTTTAGGGTTAGGGTAAGTGTAAGGGTTAGGGTTACGGTTAGGGTTAGTGTTAAGGTTAGGGTTAGGGATAGGGTTAGGGTTAGGGTTAGTTTTAGTGTTAGGGTTAGGGTAAGGGTAAGGGTTAGGTTTAGGGTCAGGATTAGGCTTAGTGTTCAGGTAAGGGTAAGGGTTAGGTTTAGGTTTAGGGTTAGGGTTAAGATTGAGGTTAGATTTGGGTTAGGGTTAGGGTAAGGGTTAAGATTAGGGTTAGAGTTAGGGTAAGGTTAAGGGTTAGGGTTAGGTTTAGGGTTAGGGTTAGGGTTATGTTTGAGGTTAGAGTTAGAGTTAGAGGAAGGGTTAGCATTAGGGTTAGGGTAAGGTTTAGGGTTAGGGTTAGAGTGAGGGTATGGGTTAGATTAAGTGTAAGGTTAGGATTAGGGTTAGGGTTAGGGTTAGGGGTTAGGGTTAGTGTTAGGTTTGGTTAAGGGTTAGGGTTAGGGTAAGGTTTAGTGTTAGGGTTAGGGTTATGTTTATGGTTACGGTTAGTGTTAGGGTTTGGGATAGGGTAAGGGTATGTGTTAGTGTTAGGGTTAGAGTTAAGGTTAGGGTTAGGGTTAGCGTTAGGGTAAAGGTAAGGTTTACGGTTAGGGTTAGGGTTAAGACAAGGGTAAGGGTTAGGGTTAGGGTTATTGTTAAGGTAAGGATCGGGGTTAGGTTTAGGCTAAGGGTAAGGTTTAGGGTTAGGGTTAGGGTTAGGGTAAGGGTAAGTGTTAGGGTTAGGTTTAGGGTTAGGTTTCGGAGTAGGGTAAGGGTAAGAGTTAGGGTTAGGGTTAGGGTTAGGGTTAGGGTAAGGTTTAGGGTTAGGGTTAGGGTTAGGGTAAGTGTTATGGTTAGGGTTAGGGTTAGGATAAGGGTAAGGGTTAGGGTTAGGGTTAGGATTAGGTTTAGGGTTCGGATTAGGGTTAGGGTTAGTGTGAGGTTTAGGGTTAGGATTAGAGTAAGGGTAAGTGTTAGGGATAGGTTTAGGGTTAGGTTTAGGGTTAAGGTTAGGGTTAGTGTTAGGGTTAGGGTTAGGTTTAGGGTTAGGTTTAGGGTTAGGGTTAGGGTAAGTGTTAGGGTTAGGGTTAGGGAAAGGTTTAGATTAGGGTTAGGGATAGGGTTAGATTTAGGGTTAGGTTTACAGTAAGGGTAAGGGTTAGGGTTAGAGTAACGGTGAAGGTTAGGGTTAGGGTTAGGATTGTGGTTAGGGTTAGGGTTAGGGTTAGGGTAAGGGTAAGGTTTAGGGTTAGGGTTTGGGTTAGGGATAGGATAAATGTTAGGGTTAGGGTTAGGATTGTGGTTAGGGTTAGGGTTAGGGTTAGGGTAAGGGTAAGTTTTAGGGTTAGGATAAGGGTAAGGGTTAGGGTTAGGGTTAGGGTTAGGTTTAGGGTAAGGGTTAGGGTTAGGTTTAGGATAAGGGTAAGTTTTAGGGTTAGAGTTAGGGTTAGGGTTAGGGTAAGGGAAAGGGTTAGGTTTAGGGTTAGGGTTAGGTTTAAGTTTAGGGTAAGGGTAAGGGTTAGGGTTAGGGTTAGGGTTAGGGTTAGGGTTAGGATAAGGGTTAGGGTTAGGGTTATGGTTAGGGTAGGGGTTAGGGTAAGAGTAAGTGTTAGGGTTAGGGTGAGGGTTAGGATAAGTGTAAGGGTTAGGGTTAGTGTAGGGTTAGTGTTAGGGGTAAGGGTTAGGGTTAGGGTTAGAGTTAGGTTTGGGGTTAGGGTTACGTAAGGGTAAGGGTTAGGGTTACGGTTAGTGTTAGGTGTAGGGTTTGGGTTACAGTTAGGTTTAGGGTTAGGGTTAGGGTAAGGGTAAGGTTTAGGGTTAGGATTACGGTTAGGTTTAGGGTTAGGGTTAGGGTAAGGGTAAGGGTTAGGGTTAGGTTTAGTGTTAGGTTTAAGGTGAGGGTTATGGTAAGGGTAAGATTTTGGGTTAGAGTTTGGGTTTGGGTAACGGTTCTGTTTAGGGTTAGGGGTAAGGTTAGGGGTAGGGTTAGGGTAAGGGTAAGGGTTAGGGTTAGGAAGAGGGTTATTGTTAGGGTAAGGGTTAGGGTTAGTGTTAGGGTTAGGTTTAGGGTTAGGGTTAGGGTTAGGGTTAGGGTTATGTTAAGGGTAAGGGTTAGGGTTAAGGTTAGGGTTACATTTAGGATTATGGTTAGAATTAGGGTCAGAGTAAGGGTTACGGTTAGATTTAGGTTTAGGGTTAGTGTAAGGGTAAGGGTTAGGTTTAGGGTTAGGGTTAGGGTTAGGTTTAGGTTAGGGTTATGGTTAGGGTTAGGGTAAGGATAAGTTTTACGGTTAAGGTTCGGGTTAGGGTTAGGGTTATGTTATGGTTAAGGTTAGGTTTAGGGTTAGGGTTAGGGTTAGCGTTAGGGTAAGGGTAAGGGTAAGGGTTACGGTTAAGGTAAGGGTAAGGGTTAGGGTTAGTGTTAGGGTTATGGTCAGGGTTAGGGTTAGGGTTAGGTTTAGTGTAAGGGTAAGGTTTAGAGTTAGGTTTGGGGTTAGGTTTAGGGTTAGGGTTAGGGTAAGAGTAAGGTTTAGGGTTAGGTTTAATGTTACGTTTAGGATTAGGGTAAGGGTTAGGGTTAGAGTTAGGGTTAGGGTAAGGGTTAGGGTTATGGTTAGGGTTAGCGTTTGGGTAAGGTTAAGTGTTAGGTTTAGGGTTAGGGTTAGGGTTAGGGTTAGGATAAGGGTAAGGGTTAGGGTTAGGGTTAGGGTTAGGGTTAGGTTCAGGTTTAGGCTTAGTGTTAGGTTAAGAGTAAGGGTTGGGTTTAGGGTTAGGGTTCGGGTTTGGGTTAGGTTTAGGTTTGGGGTTAAGGTTAGGGTTAGGTTTAGGGTAAGGGTAAATGTAAGGGTTAGGGTTAGGGTTAGGGTAACTGTTAGGGTTAGGGTTAGGGCGAGGGTTATGGTAACGGTAAGGGTAAGGGTTTAGGGTTAGGCTCTGGTTTAAGTTTGAGGTTAGGTTAAGGTTAGGGTTAGGGTAAGGGTTAGGGTTAGGGTTAGGGTAAGGGTTAGGGTAAGTGTGAGGGTTAGGGTTTGGGTTTGGGTAAGGGTAAGGGTTATGGTTAGTGTTAGGGTTAAGATTGAGTTTAGGGTTAGGGTTAGAGTAAGGATTAGTGTGAGGGTTGGGGTAAGGGTTAGGGTTATGGTTAGAGTTAGGGTTAGGGTTAGGGTAAGGGTAAGGGTTAGGGTTAGGGTTAGGGTTAGGGTAAGGGTTAGGGTTAGGGGTTAGGGTTAGTGTTAGGGTTAGGTTACCGGTTAGGTTTAGGTTTAGGGCTAGGATAATGGTTAGGGTTAGGGTGAGGATAAGTGTTAGTGTTAGGGTTAGGGTTAGGGTAAGGGTTAGGGTTAGGGTTAGGTTTAGGTGTTAGGGTTCGGGTTCGGGTTCTGGTTAGGTTTAGGGTTAGGGTTAGGGTAAGGGTCAGGGTTAGGGTTAGGGTTAGTTTTAGTGTTAGGGTTAGGGTAAGGGTAAGGGTTTGGGTTAGGGTTAGGGTAAGGGTTAAGGTAAGGTTTAGGGTGAGGATAAGTGTTAGTGTTAGGGTTAGGGTTAGGGTAAGGGTTAGTGTTAGGGTTAGGGCTAGGGTAAGGGTCAGGGTTAGGGTTAGGGTTAGTTTTAGTGTTAGGGTTAGGGTAAGGGTAAGGGTTAGGGTTAGGGTTAGGGTAAGGGTTAAGGTAAGGTTTAGGGTTAGGGTTAGGGTTAGGGTAAGGGTAGGGGTTAGTGTTAGTGTTAGGGTTAGGGTTAGGTTAGGGTTAGGGTTAGGGTTAGGTTAAGGGTTAGGGTTAGGTTTAGGGTTATGGTTAGGGTTAGGGTTAGGGTAAGGGTAAGGGTTAGGTTTAGGGTTAGGTTTAGATTTAGGGTTAGGGTTAGGCTTATCGTTAGGGTAAGGATAAGGGTTAGGGTTAGTGTTAGGGTTACGGTTAGGGTAAGGTTTAGGGTTAAGGTTAGTGTCAGGGTTAGGGTTAGGGTTAGGGTTAGGGTTAGGGTAAGGGTTAGGGTTAGGCTTAGGGTTAGGGTTAGAGTTAGGGTTAGGGTAAGGGTAAGGGTTAGGGGTAGGGTTAGGTTAAGGGTTAAGGTAAGGGTTAGGGTTAGGGTTAGGGTTAAGGTTAGGGTTAGGGTGAGGGTAAGGTAAGGGTTGGCGTTAGGTTTAGAGTTAGGATTAGCGTGAGGGTTAGGGTTTGTGTTAGGGTAAGGGTAAGGGTTAGGGTTAGGATTAGGGTTAGGGTTAGGGTAAGGGTAAGTGTTATGTTTAGGATTAGGGTTAGGGTTAGGGTTAGGGTTAGTGTAGGATTAGGGTTAGGGTTTGGGTAAGGAAAAGAGTTAGGTTTAGGGTTAGGGTTACGGTTCGGGTTAGGGTGAGGGTAAGGGTAAGCGTTAGCGTTAGGTTTAGAATTAGGATTAGCGTAAGGGTTAGGGTTATGGTTAGGGTTAGGGTAATGGTAAGGGTTAGGGTTAGGATTAGGTTTAGGGTTGGGGTTAAGGTTAGGATTAGAGTTAGGGTAAGTGTAAGGGTTACGTTTGGTTTTGGGTAAGTTTTAGGGTTAGGGTTAGGGTTAGGGTTAGTGTTAGGTTTAGGGTTAGGGTTAGAGTAAGGGTAAGGGTTAGGCATAGGGTTAGGGTTAGGGATAAGCTTAGGTTAGGGTTAGGATTAGGGTTAGGTTTAGGGTTAGGGTTAGGGTAAGGGTAAGGGTTAGGGTTAGGGTTAGGGTAAGCCTTAGGTTAGGGTTAGGGTTAGGGTTAGAGATAGGGTTAGGTTTAAGGTACGGTAAGGGTTATGGTTAGAGTTAGGGTTAAGGTTAGGGTTAGGGTTAGCGTTAGGGTAAGGGTAAGGGTTAGGTTTAGGGTTAAGGAAAGGGTAAGGGTTAGGGTTAGTGTTAGGGTTATGGTCATGGTTAGGGTTAGGGTTAGGTTTAGTGTAAGGGTAAGGTTTAGAGTTAGGTTTGGGGTTAGGTTTAGGGTTAGGGTTAGGGTAAGATTAAGGTTTAGGGTTAGGTTTACTGTTACGTTTAGGATTAGGGTAAGGGTTAGGGTTAGAGTTAGGGTTAGGGTAAGGGTTATGGTTATGGTTAGGGTTAGCGTTGGGGTAAGGTTAATGTTAGGTTTAGGGTTAGTGTTAGGGTTAGGGTTAGGATAAGGGTAAGGGTTGGGGTTAGGGTTAGGGTTAGGGTCAGGATTAGGCTTAGTGTTAGGGTAAGAGTAAGGGTTAAGTTTAGGGTTAGGGTTAGGGTTAAGATTGATGTTAGGATTAGGGTTAGGGTTAGAGTAAGGGTTAGGGTTAGGGTAAGGTTTAGGATTAGGTTTAGAGTTAGGGTAAGGGTAAGTGTTAGGATTAGGGTTAGGGTTATGTTTTAGGTTAGCGTTAGAGTTAGAGGAAGGGGTAGGGTTAGGGTTAGGGTAAGGGTTAGGTTTAGGGTTAGGGTTAGAGTTAGGGTTAGGGTTAGAGTAAGGGTAAGGTTAGGGTTAGGGTTAGGGTTAGGATAAGGGTTAGGGTTAGGGGTTAGGGTTAATGTTAGGGTTAGGTTAAGGGTTAGGGTTAGGGTTACGGTTAGGGTTAGGGTTTGGATAAGGCTTAGGGTTAGGGTAAGGGTAAGTGTTAGGGTTAGGGTTAGGGTTAGGGTTAGGTTAAGGTTTAGGGTTAGGGTTAGGTTTAGGGTTGGGGTTAAGGTTAGGGTTAGGGTTAGGGTAAGGGTAAGTGTAAGGGTTAGGGTTAGGTTTAGGGTAAGTGTTAGGGTTAGGGTGAGGGTGAGGGTTATGGTAACGGTAATGGTAAGGGTTAAGGGTTAGGCTCTGCGATAAGGTTGAGGTTAGGGTTAAGGTTAGGTTTAGGGTAAGGGTTAGGGTTAGGTTTAGAGTAAGGTTTAGTGTAAGGGTGAGGGTTAGGGTTTGGGTTTGGGTAAGGGTAAGGGTTATGGTTAGTGTTAGGGTTAAGATTGAGGTTAGGGTTAGGGTTAGAGTAAGGGTTAGTGTTAGGGTTGGGGTAAGGGTTAGAGTTAGAGTTAGAGTTAGGGTTAGGGTTAAGGTCAGGGTAAGGGTTAGGTTTAGGGTTAGGGTTAGGGTAAGTGTTAGGGTTAGGGTTAGGTTAAGGGTTAGGGTTAGGGTTAGGTTTAGGTGTTAGGGTTCGGGTTATGGTTCTGGTTAGGTTTAGAGTTAGGGTTATGGTAAGGGTTAGGGTTAGGGTTAGTTTTAGTGTTAGGGTTAGGGTAAGGGTAAGGGTTAGGGTTTGGAGTAGGGTAAGGGTTAAGGTAAGGGTTAGGGTTAGGGTTAGGTTTAGGTTTAGGGTTAGGGTTAGGATAATGGTAGGGGTTTGTTAGGGTTAGGGTTAGGGTTAGCTTTAGGGTTAGGTTTAGGGTAAGGGCAAGTGTTAGGGTTAGGTTTAAGCTAAGGTTTAGGGTTAGGGTTAGGGTTAGGTTTAGTGTTAGGGTTAGGGTAAGGGTAAGGTTTAGGTTTACGGTTAGGGTTAGGGTTAAGGTTAGGTTTAGGGATAGGGTTAGGGTAAGGTTTAGGGTTAGTTTAGGTTAAGGGTTGGGGTTAGGGTTAGGGTTAAGGTTAGAGTTAGGTTTAGATTTACGTTAAGGGTAAGGGTTCGGGTTAGGGATAGGGTTAGGGTTAGGGTTATGGTTAGGTTAAGGGTTTTGGTTAGGGTTAGGGTTAGAGTTAGGTTTAGGGTTGGTTAAGGGTAAGGGTTAGGGTTAGGGTTAGGGTTAGGTTAAGGGTTAGGATTATGGGTTAGCGTTAGGGTTATGGTTGGGATTAGTGTAAGGGTTAGGTTAAGGTTAGGGTAATGCTTAGGGTTAGGGTTAGATTAGGGTAAGTGTTAGGGTTAGGGTTAAGGTTATGGTTAGGGTAAGTGTTATGGTAAGGGTTAGGGTTAGGGTTAGGTTTAGGGTTATGGTAAGGGTAAGGATAAGGGTTAGGGTTAGAGCTAGGGTTAGGTTTAGGATAAGGGTTAGTGTTAGGGTTAGGGTAAGAGTAAGGTTTAGGGTTAGGGTTAGAGTTCGTGTTATTGCAAGGGTAAGGGTAAGGGTTATGGTTTGGGTTAGGGTTAGGTTTAGGGTAAGGGTATGGGTTAGGGTTAGGGTTAGGGTTAGGGTTAGTGTTAGGGTTAGTTTTAGGGTTATGGTTAGGGTTAGGATATGGGTTAGGTTAGGGTTAGGGTAAGGTTTAGGGTTAGGGTTAGATTAGGGTAAGTGTTAGAATTAGGGTTAGGGTTAGTGTTAGTGTTAGGGTAAGGGTTAGGGTTAGGATTAGTGTTACGGTAAGGGTAAGTGTTAGGGTTAGGGTTAGGGTTAGGGTTAGGTTAAGTGTTAGGGTAAGGGTTTGGGTTAGGGTTAGGTTTAGGGTTGGGGTTAAGTTTAGGGTTAGGGTTAGGGAAAGGGTAATGGTTAGGTTTAGGTTTAGGGTTTGAGTAAGTGTTAGGGTTAGGGTTAGGGTTAGGGTAAGTGTTACGGTTAGGGATAGGGTTAGAGTTAGAGTAAAGGTAAGGGTTAGGTTTAGGTTTAGGGTTAGGTTTAGGGTTAGGGTAAGGGTACGGGTAAGGGTTAGGGTTAGAGTTAGGGTTAGGGTTAGGGTAAGGGTTAGTGTTAGGGTTAGGGTTAGGGTAAGGGTTAGGTTTAGGGTTAGGGTTAATGTTCGGGTTATTGTAAGGGTAAGAGTAAGGGTTATGGTTAGGGTTAGGGTTAGGTTTAAGGTAAGGGTATGGGTTAGGGCTAGGGTTAGGGTCAGGTTAAGGGTTAGGGTTAGGTTTAGAGTTATGGTTAGGGTTAGGTTTAGGGTAAGGGTAAGGTTTAGGTTTAGGGTTAGGTTTAGATTTAGGGTTTGGGTTAGGCTTAGGGTTAGGGTAAGGATAAGGGTTAGGGTTAGTGTTAGGGTTAGCGTTATGGTAAGGATTAGGGTTAAGGTTAGGGTCAGGGTTAGGGTTAGGTTTAGGGTTAAGATTAGGGTAAAGGTAGGGTTAGGGTTAGGGTTAGGGTTAGGGTGAGGGTAAGGGTAAGGGTTAGTGTTAGGTTTAGAGTTAGGGTTAGGGTAAGGGTTAGGGTTAGGGTTAGGGTAAGGGTAAGGGTTAGGGGTTAGGGTTAATGTTAGGGTTAGGTTAAGGGTTAGGGTTAGGGTTAGGTTTAGGTTAAGGGTTAGGGTTAGGGTTAGGGTTAGGTTAAGGGTTAAGTTTAGGGTTAGGGTTAGGTTTAGGTTTGGGGTTAAGGTTAGGGTTAGGGTTAGGGTAAGTGTAAGTGTAAGGGTTAGGGTTAGGGTTAGGGTAACTGTTAGGGTTAGGGTTAGGGCGAGGGTTATGGTAACGTTAAGGGTAAGGGTTTAGGGTTAGGCTCTGGGTTAAGGTTGAGGTTAGGTTAAGGTTAGGGTTAGGGTAAGGGTTAGGGTTAGGGTTAGGGTAAGGGTTAGGGTAAGGGTGAGGGTAGGGTTTAGGTTTGGGTAAGGGTAAGGGTTAGGGTTAGGGTTAGGGTTAGGGTCAGGATTAGGCTTAGTGTTAGGTTAAGAGTAAGGGTTAGGTTTAGGGTTAGGGTTAGGTTTAAGATTGAAGTTAAGATTAGGGTTAGGGTTAGGGTAAGGGTTAGGGTTAGGGTAAGGGTTAGGATTAGGGTTAGAGTTAGGGTTAGGTGTAGGTGTTAGGGTTAGGGTTAGGGTTAGGGGTAGGTTTAGGGTTAGGGTTAGGGTTAGGGTTAATTTTAGGGTTAGGGTTAGGGTAAGGGTAAGGGTTAGGGTTACGGTTAGGGTTAGGGTTAAGGTTAGGGTTAGGGATATGGTTAGGTTTAGGGTTAGTTTTAGTGTTAGGGTTAGGGTAAGTGTAAGGGTTAGGTTTAGGGTTAGGGTTATGGTAAGGGTTAGGGTTAGGGTTAGGGTTAGGTTTAGGGTTAGGGTTAGGGTTAGGGTGATGATAAGCGTTAGTGTTAGGGTTAGGGTTAGGGTAAGGGTTAGGGTTAGGATTAGGTTTAGGTGTTAGTGTTCGGGTTAGGGTTCTGGTTAGGTTTAGGGTTAGGGTTAGGGTAAGGGTTAGGGTTAGGGTTAGGGTTAGTTTTAGTGTTAGGGTTAGGGTAAGGGTAAGGGTTAGTGTTAGGGTTAGGGTAAGGGTTAAGGTAAGGTTTAGGGTTAGGGTTAGGTTTAGGTTTAGGGTTAGGGTTAGGGTAAGGGTAGCGGTTAGTGTTAGGGTTAGGGTTAGGGTTAGGTTAGGGTTAGGGTTAGGGTTAGGGTAAGGGTTAAGGTAAGGTTTAGGGTTAGGGTTAGGTTTAGGTTTAGGGTTAGGGTTAGGGTAAGGGTAGCGGTTAGGGTTAGGGTTAGGGTTAGGTTAGGGTTAGGGTTAGGGTTAGGGTAAGGATTAGGGTAAGGGTGAGGGTTAGGGTTAGGGTTAGGGTAAGGGTTAAGGTAAGGGTTAGGGTTAGGGTTAGGTGTACGGTTAGGGTTAGGGTAAGGATAAGGCTTAGGGTTAGGGTTAGGGTAAGGGTAGCGGTTAGTGTTAGGGTTAGGGTTAGGGTTAGGTTAGGGTTAGGGTTAGGGTTAGGGTAAGGATTAGGGTAAGGGTGAGGGTTAGGGTTAGGGTTAGGGTAAGGGTTAAGGTTAGGGTTAGGGTTAAGATTGAGGTTAGGTTTAGTGTTACAGTAAGGGTTAGGGTTAGGCTTGGGGTAAAGGTTAGGGTTAGGGTTAGGGTTAGGTTTAGAGTTAGCATTAGGGTAAGGGTTAGGGTTAGGGGTTAGGGTTAGTGTTAGGGTTAGGTTAAGGGTTAGGTTTAGGGTTAGGGCTAGGATAAGGATTAGGGTTATGGTAAGGGTAAGTGTTAGGGTTCGGGTTAGGGTAAGGGTTAGGGTAGGGTTAGGTTTAGGTGTTAGGGTTAGGGTTAGGTTTATGGTTAGGTTTAGGGTTAGGGTTAGGGTTAGGGTTAATTTTAGGTTTAGGGTTAGGGTAAGTGTAAGGGTTAGGGTTACGGTTAGGGTTAGTGTTAAGGTTAGGGTTAGGGATAGGGTTAGGGTTAGGGTTAGTTTTAGTGTTAGGGTTAGGGTAAGGGTAAGGGTTAGGTTTAGGGTCAGGATTAGGCTTAGTGTTCAGGTAAGGGTAAGGGTTAGGTTTAGGTTTAGGGTTAGGGTTAAGATTGAGGTTAGATTTGGGTTAGGGTTAGGGTAAGGGTTAAGATTAGGGTTAGAGTTAGGGTAATGTTAAGGGTTAGGGTTAGATTTAGGGTTAGGGTTAGGGTTATGTTTGAGGTTAGAGTTAGAGTTAGAGGAAGGGTTAGCATTAGGGTTAGGGTAAGGTTTAGGGTTAGGGTTAGAGTGAGGGTATGGGTTAGATTAAGAGTAAGGTTAGGATTAGGGTTAGGGTTAGGGTTAGGGGTTAGGGTTAGTGTTAGGTTTGGTTAAGGGTTAGGGTTAGGGTAAGGTTTAGTGTTAGGGTTAGGGTTATGTTTATGGTTACGGTTAGTGTTAGGGTTTGGGATAGGGTAAGGGTATGTGTTAGTGTTAGGGTTAGAGTTAAGGTTAGGGTTAGGGTTAGCGTTAGGGTAAAGGTAAGGGTTACGGTTAGGGTTAGGGTTAAGACAAGGGTAAGGGTTAGGGTTAGGGTTATTGTTAGGGTAAGGATCGGGGTTAGGTTTAGGCTAAGGGTAAGGTTTAGGGTTAGGGTTAGGGTTAGGGTAAGGGTAAGTGTTAGGGTTAGGTTTAGGGTTAGGTTTAGGAGTAGGGTAAGGGTAAGAGTTAGGGTTAGGGTTAGGGTTAGGGTTAGGGTAAGGTTTAGGGTTAGGGTTAGGGTTAGGGTAAGTGTTATGGTTAGGGTTAGGGTTAGGATAAGGGTAAGGGTTAGGGTTAGGTTTAGGATTAGGTTTAGGGTTCGGATTAGGGTTAGGGTTAGTGTGAGGTTTAGGGTTAGGATTAGAGTAAGGGTAAGTGTTAGGGATAGGGTTAGGGTTAGGTTTAGGGTTAAGGTTAGGGTTAGTGTTAGGGTTAGGGTTAGGTTTAGGGTTAGGTTTAGGGTTAGGGTTAGGGTAAGTGTTAGGGTTAGGGTTAGGGAAAGGTTTAGATTAGGGTTAGGGATAGGGTTAGATTTAGGGTTAGGTTTACAGTAAGGGTAAGGGTTAGGGTTAGAGTAACGGTGAAGGTTAGGGTTAGGGTTAGGATTGTGGTTAGGGTTAGGGTTAGGGTTAGGGTAAGGGTAAGGTTTAGGGTTAGGGTTTGGGTTAGGGATAGGATAAATGTTAGGGTTAGGGTTAGGATTGTGGTTAGGGTTAGGGTTAGGGTTAGGGTAAGGGTGAGGTTTAGGGTTAGGATAAGGGTAAGGGTTAGGGTTAGGGTTAGGGTTAGGTTTAGGGTAAGGGTTAGGGTTAGGTTTAGGATAAGGGTAAGTTTTAGGGTTAGAGTTAGGGTTAGGGTTAGGGTAAGGGAAAGGGTTAGGTTTAGGGTTAGGGTTAGGTTTAAGTTTAGGGTAAGGGTAAGGGTTAGGGTTAGGGTTAGGGTTAGGGTTAGGATAAGGGTTAGGGTTAGGGTTATGGTTAGGGTAGGGGTTAGGGTAAGAGTAAGTGTTAGGGTTAGGGTGAGGGTTAGGATAAGTGTAAGGGTTAGGGTTAGTGTAGGGTTAGTGTTAGGGGTAAGGGTTAGGGTTAGGGTTAGAGTTAGGTTTGGGGTTAGGGTTACGTAAGGGTAAGGGTTAGGGTTACGGTTAGTGTTAGGTGTAGGGTTTGGGTTACAGTTAGGTTTAGGGTTAGGGTTAGGGTAAGGGTAAGGTTTAGGGTTAGGATTACGGTTAGGTTTAGGGTTAGGGTTAGGGTAAGGGTAAGGGTTAGGGTTAGGTTTAGTGTTAGGTTTAAGGTGAGGGTTATGGTAAGGGTAAGATTTTGGGTTAGAGTTTGGGTTTGGGTAACGGTTCTGTTTAGGGTTAGGGGTAAGGTTAGTGGTAGGGTTAGGGTAAGGGTAAGGGTTAGGGTTAGGAAGAGGGTTATTGTTAGGGTAAGGGTTAGGGTTAGTGTTAGGGTTAGGTTTAGGGTTAGGGTTAGGGTTAGGGTTAGGGTTATGTTAAGGGTAAGGGTTAGGGTTAAGGTTAGGGTTACATTTAGGATTATGGTTAGAATTAGGGTCAGAGTAAGGGTTACGGTTAGATTTAGGTTTAGGGTTAGTGTAAGGGTAAGGGTTAGGTTTAGGGTTAGGGTTAGGGTTAGGTTTAGGTTAGGGTTATGGTTAGGGTTAGGGTAAGGATAAGTTTTACGGTTAAGGTTCGGGTTAGGGTTAGGGTTATGTTATGGTTAAGGTTAGGTTTAGGGTTAGGGTTAGGGTTAGCGTTAGGGTAAGGGTAAGGGTAAGGGTTAGGGTTAAGGTAAGGGTAAGGGTTAGGGTTAGTGTTAGGGTTATGGTCAGGGTTAGGGTTAGGGTTAGGTTTAGTGTAAGGGTAAGGTTTAGAGTTAGGTTTGGGGTTAGGTTTAGGGTTAGGGTTAGGGTAAGAGTAAGGTTTAGGGTTAGGTTTAATGTTACGTTTAGGATTAGGGTAAGGGTTAGGGTTAGAGTTAGGGTTAGGGTAAGGGTTAGGGTTATGTTTAGGGTTAGCGTTTGGGTAAGGTTAAGTGTTAGGTTTAGGGTTAGGGTTAGGGTTAGGGTTAGGATAAGGGTAAGGGTTAGGGTTAGGGTTAGGGTTAGGTTCAGGTTTAGGCTTAGTGTTAGGTTAAGAGTAAGGGTTGGGTTTAGGGTTAGGGTTCGGGTTTGGGTTAGGTTTAGGTTTGGGGTTAAGGTTAGGGTTAGGTTTAGGGTAAGGGTAAATGTAAGGGTTAGGGTTAGGGTTAGGGTAACTGTTAGGGTTAGGGTTAGGGCGAGGGTTATGGTAACGGTAAGGGTAAGGGTTTAGGGTTAGGCTCTGGTTTAAGTTTGAGGTTAGGTTAAGGTTAGGGTTAGGGTAAGGGTTAGGGTTAGGGTTAGGGTAAGGGTTAGGGTAAGTGTGAGGGTTAGGGTTTGGGTTTGGGTAAGGGTAAGGGTTATGGTTAGTGTTAGGGTTAAGATTGAGTTTAGGGTTAGGGTTAGAGTAAGGATTAGTGTGAGGGTTGGGGTAAGGGTTAGGGTTATGGTTAGAGTTAGGGTTAGGGTTAGGGTAAGGGTAAGGGTTAGGGTTAGGGTTAGGGTTAGGGTAAGGGTTAGGGTTAGGGGTTAGGGTTAGTGTTAGGGTTAGGTTACCGGTTAGGTTTAGGTTTAGGGCTAGGATAATGGTTAGGGTTAGGGTGAGGATAAGTGTTAGTGTTAGGGTTAGGGTTAGGGTAAGGGTTAGGGTTAGGGTTAGGTTTAGGTGTTAGGGTTCGGGTTCGGGTTCTGGTTAGGTTTAGGGTTAGGGTTAGGGTAAGGGTCAGGGTTAGGGTTAGGGTTAGTTTTAGTGTTAGGGTTAGGGTAAGGGTAAGGGTTTGGGTTAGGGTTAGGGTAAGGGTTAAGGTAAGGTTTAGGGTGAGGATAAGTGTTAGTGTTAGGGTTAGGGTTAGGGTAAGGGTTAGTGTTAGGGTTAGGGCTAGGGTAAGGGTCAGGGTTAGGGTTAGGGTTAGTTTTAGTGTTAGGGTTAGGGTAAGGGTAAGGGTTAGGGTTAGGGTTAGGGTAAGGGTTAAGGTAAGGTTTAGGGTTAGGGTTAGGGTTAGGGTAAGGGTAGGGGTTAGTGTTAGTGTTAGGGTTAGGGTTAGGTTAGGGTTAGGGTTAGGGTTAGGTTAAGGGTTAGGGTTAGGTTTAGGGTTATGGTTAGGGTTAGGGTTAGGGTAAGGGTAAGGGTTAGGTTTAGGGTTAGGTTTAGATTTAGGGTTAGGGTTAGGCTTATCGTTAGGGTAAGGATAAGGGTTAGGGTTAGTGTTAGGGTTCCGGTTAGGGTAAGGTTTAGGGTTAAGGTTAGTGTCAGGGTTAGGGTTAGGGTTAGGGTTAGGGTTAGGGTAAGGGTAAGGGTTAGGGTTAGGCTTAGGGTTAGGGTTAGAGTTAGGGTTAGGGTAAGGGTAAGGGTTAGGGGTAGGGTTAGGTTAAGGGTTAAGGTAAGGGTTAGGGTTAGGGTTAGGGTTAAGGTTAGGGTTAGGGTGAGGGTAAGGTAAGGGTTGGCGTTAGGTTTAGAGTTAGGATTAGCGTGAGGGTTAGGGTTTGTGTTAGGGTAAGGGTAAGGGTTAGGGTTAGGATTAGGGTTAGGGTTAGGGTAAGGGTAAGTGTTATGTTTAGGATTAGGGTTAGGGTTAGGGTTAGGGTTAGTGTAGGATTAGGGTTAGGGTTTGGGTAAGGAAAAGAGTTAGGTTTAGGGTTAGGGTTACGGTTCGGGTTAGGGTGAGGGTAAGGGTAAGCGTTAGCGTTAGGTTTAGAATTAGGATTAGCGTAAGGGTTAGGGTTATGGTTAGGGTTAGGGTAATGGTAAGGGTTAGGGTTAGGATTAGGTTTAGGGTTGGGGTTAAGGTTAGGATTAGAGTTAGGGTAAGTGTAAGGGTTACGTTTGGTTTTGGGTAAGTTTTAGGGTTAGGGTTAGGGTTAGGGTTAGTGTTAGGTTTAGGGTTAGGGTTAGAGTAAGGGTAAGGGTTAGGCATAGGGTTAGGGTTAGGGATAAGCTTAGGTTAGGGTTAGGATTAGGGTTAGGTTTAGGGTTAGGGTTAGGGTAAGGGTAAGGGTTAGGGTTAGGGTTAGGGTAAGCCTTAGGTTAGGGTTAGGGTTAGGGTTAGAGATAGGGTTAGGTTTAAGGTACGGTAAGGGTTATGGTTAGAGTTAGGGTTAAGGTTAGGGTTAGGGTTAGCGTTAGGGTAAGGGTAAGGGTTAGGTTTAGGGTTAAGGAAAGGGTAAAGGTTAGGGTTAGTGTTAGGGTTATGGTCAGGGTTAAGGTTAGGGTTAGGTTTAGTGTAAGGGTAAGGTTTAGAGTTAGGTTTGGGGTTAGGTTTAGGGTTAGGGTTAGGGTAAGAGTAAGGTTTAGGGTTAGGTTTACTGTTACGTTTAGGATTAGGGTAAGGGTTAGGGTTAGAGTTAGGGTTAGGGTAAGGGTTATGGTTATGGTTAGGGTTAGCGTTGGGGTAAGGTTAAGTGTTAGGTTTAGGGTTAGTGTTAGGGTTAGGGTTAGGATAAGGGTAAGGGTTGGGGTTAGGGTTAGGGTTAGGGTCAGGATTAGGCTTAGTGTTAGGGTAAGAGTAAGGGTTAAGTTTAGGGTTAGGGTTAGGGTTAAGATTGATGTTAGGATTAGGGTTAGGGTTAGAGTAAGGGTTAGGGTTAGGGTAAGGTTTAGGATTAGGTTTAGAGTTAGGGTAAGGGTAAGTGTTAGGATTAGGGTTAGGGTTATGTTTTAGGTTAGCGTTAGAGTTAGAGGAAGGGGTAGGGTTAGGGTTAGGGTAAGGGTTAGGTTTAGGGTTAGGGTTAGAGTTAGGGTTAGGGTTAGAGTAAGGGTAAGGTTAGGGTTAGGGTTAGGGTTAGGATAAGGGTTAGGGTTAGGGGTTAGGGTTAATGTTAGGGTTAGGTTAAGGGTTAGGGTTAGGGTTACGGTTAGGGTTAGGGTTTGGATAAGGCTTAGGGTTAGGGTAAGGGTAAGTGTTAGGGTTAGGGTTAGGGTTAGGGTTAGGTTAAGGTTTAGGGTTAGGGTTAGGTTTAGGGTTGGGGTTAAGGTTAGGGTTAGGGTTAGGGTAAGGGTAAGTGTAAGGGTTAGGGTTAGGTTTAGGGTAAGTGTTAGGGTTAGGGTGAGGGTGAGGGTTATGGTAACGGTAATGGTAAGGGTTAAGGGTTAGGCTCTGCGTTAAGGTTGAGGTTAGGGTTAAGGTTAGGTTTAGGGTAAGGGTTAGGGTTAGGTTTAGAGTAAGGTTTAGTGTAAGGGTGAGGGTTAGGGTTTGGGTTTGGGTAAGGGTAAGGGTTATGGTTAGTGTTAGGGTTAAGATTGAGGTTAGGGTTAGGGTTAGAGTAAGGGTTAGTGTTAGGGTTGGGGTAAGGGTTAGAGTTAGAGTTAGAGTTAGGGTTAGGGTTAAGGTCAGGGTAAGGGTTAGGTTTAGGGTTAGGGTTAGGGTAAGTGTTAGGGTTAGGGTTAGGTTAAGGGTTAGGGTTAGGGTTAGGTTTAGGTGTTAGGGTTCGGGTTATGGTTCTGGTTAGGTTTAGAGTTAGGGTTATGGTAAGGGTTAGGGTAGGGTTAGGGTTAGGGTTAGTTTTAGTGTTAGGTTTAGGGTAAGGGTAAGGGTTAGGGTTTGGAGTAGGGTAAGGGTTAAGGTAAGGGTTAGGGTTAGGGTTAGGTTTAGGTTTAGGGTTAGGGTTAGGATAATGGTAGGGGTTTGTTAGGGTTAGGGTTAGGGTTAGCTTTAGGGTTAGGTTTAGGGTAAGGGCAAGTGTTAGGGTTAGGTTTAAGCTAAGGTTTAGGGTTAGGGTTAGGGTTAGGTTTAGTGTTAGGGTTAGGGTAAGGGTAAGGTTTAGGTTTACGGTTAGGGTTAGGGTTAAGGTTAGGTTTAGGGATAGGGTTAGGGTAAGGTTTAGGGTTAGTTTAGGTTAAGGGTTGGGGTTAGGGTTAGGGTTAAGGTTAGAGTTAGGTTTAGGTTTACGTTAAGGGTAAGGGTTCGGGTTAGGGATAGGGTTAGGGTTAGGGTTATGGTTAGGTTAAGGGTTTTGGTTAGGGTTAGGGTTAGAGTTAGGTTTAGGGTTGGTTAAGGGTAAGGGTTAGGGTTAGGGTTAGGGTTAGGTTAAGGGTTAGGGTTATGGGTTAGCGTTAGGGTTATGGTTGGGATTAGTGTAAGGGTTAGGTTAAGGTTAGGGTAATGCTTAGGGTTAGGGTTAGATTAGGGTAAGTGTTAGGGTTAGGGTTAAGGTTATGGTTAGGGTAAGTGTTATGGTAAGGGTTAGGGTTAGGGTTAGGTTTAGGGTTATGGTAAGGGTAAGGATAAGGGTTAGGGTTAGAGCTAGGGATAGGTTTAGGATAAGGGTTAGTGTTAGGGTTAGGGTAAGAGTAAGGTTTAGGGTTAGGGTTAGAGTTCGTGTTATTGTAAGGGTAAGGGTAAGGGTTATGGTTTGGGTTAGGGTTAGGTTTAGGGTAAGGGTATGGGTTAGGGTTAGGGTTAGGGTTAGGGTTAGTGTTAGGGTTAGTTTTAGGGTTAGGGTTAGGGTTAGGATATGGGTTAGGTTAGGGTTAGGGTAAGGTTTAGGGTTAGGGTTAGATTAGGGTAAGTGTTAGAATTAGGGTTAGGGTTAGTGTTAGTGTTAGGGTAAGGGTTAGGGTTAGGATTAGTGTTACGGTAAGGGTAAGTGTTAGGGTTAGGGTTAGGGTTAGGGTTAGGTTAAGTGTTAGGGTAAGGGTTTGGGTTAGGGTTAGGTTTAGGGTTGGGGTTAAGTTTAGGGTTAGGGTTAGGGAAAGGGTAATGGTTAGGGTTAGGTTTAGGGTTAGAGTAAGTGTTAGGGTTAGGGTTAGGGTTAGGGTAAGTGTTACGGTTAGGGATAGGGTTAGTGTTAGAGTAAAGGTAAGGGTTAGGTTTAGGTTTAGGGTTAGGTTTAGGGTTAGGGTAAGGGTACGGGTAAGGGTTAGGGTTAGAGTTAGGGTTAGGGTTAGGGTAAGGGTTAGTGTTAGGGTTAGGGTTAGGGTAAGGGTTAGGTTTAGGGTTAGGGTTAATGTTCGGGTTATTGTAAGGGTAAGAGTAAGGGTTATGGTTAGGGTTAGGGTTAGGTTTAAGGTAAGGGTATGGGTTAGGGCTAGGGTTAGGGTCAGGTTAAGGGTTAGGGTTAGGTTTAGAGTTATGGTTAGGGTTAGGTTTAGGGTAAGGGTAAGGTTTAGGTTTAGGGTTAGGTTTAGATTTAGGGTTTGGGTTAGGCTTAGGGTTAGGGTAAGGATAAGGGTTAGGGTTAGTGTTAGGGTTAGCGTTATGGTAAGGATTAGGGTTAAGGTTAGGGTCAGGGTTAGGGTTAGGTTTAGGGTTAAGATTAGGGTAAAGGTAGGGTTAGGGTTAGGGTTAGGGTTAGGGTGAGGGTAAGGGTAAGGGTTAGTGTTAGGTTTAGAGTTAGGGTTAGGGTAAGGGTTAGGGTTAGGGTTAGGGTAAGGGTAAGGGTTAGGGGTTAGGGTTAATGTTAGGGTTAGGTTAAGGGTTAGGGTTAGGGTTAGGTTTAGGTTAAGGGTTAGGGTTAGGGTTAGGGTTATGTTTAGGGTTGGGTTAGGGTTAGAGTTAGAGGAAGGGTTAGCGTTAGGGTTAGGGTAAGGGTTAGGGTTAGGGTTAGGGTTAGAATTAAGGTTAGGGTTAGAGTAAGGGTAAGGTTAGGGTTAGGGTTAGGGTAAGGATTAGGGTTAGGGGTTAGGGTTAGTGTTAGGGTTAGGTTAAGGGTTAGGGTTAGGGTTAGGTTTAGGTTAAGGGTTAGGGTTAGGGTTAGGGTTATGTTTAGGGTTGGGGTTACGGTTAGGGTTAGGATAAGGGTAAGTGTAAGGGTTAGGGTTAAGTTTAGGGTAAGTGTTAAGGTTAGGGTTAGGGTGAGGGTTATGGTAAGGGTAAAGGTAAGGTTTAGGGTTAGACACTGGGTTAAGGTTGAGGTTAGGGTTAAGGTAAGGGTTAGAGTAAGGGATAGGGTTAAGGTTGGGGTAAGGGTTAGGGTTAGGGTTAGAGTTAGGGTTAGGGTTAGGGTAAGGGTAAGGGTTAGGGTTAGGGTTAGGGTAAGGGTTAGGGTTAGGGGTTAGGGTTAGTGTTAGGGTTAGGTTAAGGCTTAGGTTTAGGGTTAGGGCTAGGATAAGGGTTAGGGTTAGGGTAAGGATAAGTGTTAGGGTTAGGGTTAGGGTTAGGTTTATGTTAAAGGTTAGGGTTAGGGTTAGGTTTAGGTGTTAGGGTTCGGGTTAGGGTTAAGGTTAGGTTTTGGGTTAGGGTTAGGGTAAGGGTTAGGGTTAGGGTTAGGGTTTGGGTTAGTTTTAGTGTTAGGGTTAGGGTAAGGGTAAGGGTTAATGTTAGGGTTAGGGTAAGGGTTAGGGATAGGGTTAGGGTAAGGTTTAGTGTTAGGTTAGGTTAAGGGTTGGGGTTAGGGTTAGGGTTAAGGTTAGAGTTAGGTTTAGGTTTAGGTTAAGGGTAAGGGTTAGGGTTAGGGATAGGGTTAGGGTTAGGGTTAGGTTAAGGGTTTTGGTGAGGGTTAGGGTTAGAGTTAGGTTTAGGGTTCGTTAACGGTAAGGGTTAGGGTTAGGGTTAGGGTTATGGTAAGGTTAAGGGTAAGGTTTAGGGTTAGAGTTAGTGTTAGGGTTAGGGTAAGGGTTAGTGTTAGGGTTAGGGTAAGAGTAAGGTTTAGGGTTAGGGTTAGGGTTCGGGTTATTGTAAGGGTAAGGGTAAGGGTTATGTTTATGGTTAGGGTTAGGGTTAGGGTAAGGGTATGGGTTAGGGTTAGGGTTAGGGTTAGGGTTAGGGTTAGTTTTAGCGTTATGCTTAGGTTTAGGGTTAGGGTAAGCGTAAGGGTTAGGTTTAGGGTTAGGTTTAGATTTAGGGTTAGGGTTAGGGTTAGGGTAAGTATAAGGGTTAGGGTTAGTGTTAGGGTTAGGGTTAGGGTAAGGGTTAGGGTTAAGGTTAGGGTTAGGGTTAGGGTTAGGGTTCGGGTTAGGGCTAGGGTAAGGGTTAGTGTAAGGTTTAGGGTTAGGGTTAGGGTAAGGGTAGGGTTAGGGTTAGGGTTAGGGTTAGGGTTAGGGTTAGGGTAGGGTTAGGGTTAGGGTTTGGGCAAGGAAAAGGGTTAGGCTTAGGGTGAGGTTTAAGTTTAGGGTTAGGGTGAGGGTAAGGGTTAGTGTTAGGTTTAGAGTTAGGGTTAGGGTAAGGGTTAGGGTTAGGGTTAGGGTAAGGGTAAGGTTTAGGGTTAGGATTAGGTTTAGGGTTGGGGTTAAGGTTAGGGTTAGGATTACGGTAAGTGTAAGGGTTACGGTTAGGTTTTGGGTAAGGTTTAGGGTTAGTGTTAAGTTTAGGGTGAGGGTTAGAGTAAGGGTAAGGGTCACGGATAGGGTTAGGGTTAGGTTTAAGGTTAGGGTTAGGGTAAGGGTAAGGGTTAGGGTTAGGGTTAGGGTTAAGATTTGGTTTAGGGTTAGGGTTAGGTTAAGGGTTATGTTTAGGGTTAGGGTAAGGGTTAGGTTAGGGTTAGGGTTAGGGTTAGAGTTAGGGTTAGGTTTAAGGTAAGGTAAGGGTTATGGTTAGAGTTAGGGTTAAGGTTAGGGGTAGGGTTCGCGTTAGGGTAAGGGTAAGGCTTAGGGTTAGGGTTGAGGTAAGGGTAAGGTTTAGGGTTAGTGTTAGGGTTATGGTTAGGTTTAGGGTTATGGTTAGGGTTAGTGTAAGGGTAAGGTTTAGAGTTAGGATTGGGGTTAGGTTTAGGGTTAGGGTTAGGGTAAGAGTAAGGTTTAGGGTTAGGTTTACTGTTACGTTTAGGATTAGGGTAACGGTTATTGTTAGAGTTAGGTTTAGGGTTAGGGTTAGGATTAGGATAAGTGTAAGGGTTATGGTTAGGGTTAGGGTTAGGTTTAGGTTAAGGGTTAGGGTTAGGTTTAGTATAAGGCTAAGTTTTAGGGTTAGGGTTAGGGTTAGGTTTAGTGTAAGGGAAAGGGTTAGGGTTAGGGTTAGCGTTAGGTTTAGGTTTAGGTTTAGGTAAGGGTTAGGGTTAGGGTTAGGGTTAGAGTTAGGGTAAGGTTAGGGTTAGGGTTAGGGTTAGGATAGGGGTTAGGGTAAGGGTAAGTGTTAGGGTTAGGGTTAGGATAAGTGTAAGGGTTAGGGTTAGGGTTAGTGTTAGGGGATAGGGTTAGGGTTAGGGTTAGTGTTAGGGTTAGGTTTAGTGTTAGGGTTAGGGTTAGGGTTAAGGTAAGGGTAAGTGTTAGGGTTAAGGTTAGGGTTAGAGTTAGGATTATGATTAGAGTTAGGTTCAGGGTAAGGGTTACGGTTAGGTTTACATTTAGGGTTAGGGTAAGGGTAAGGGTTAGGTTTAGGGTTAGGGTTAGGGTTAGGGATAGGGTTATGTTTAGGGTTACGGTTAGGGTGAGGGTTATGGTTAGGGTAAGGGTAAGTGTTTAAGGTTAGGCTCTGGGATAAGGTTGTGGTTAGGGTTAAGTTTAGGGTTAGGGTAAGGATTAGGGTTAGGGCTAGGGTAAGGATTAGGGTAAGGGTTAGGGTTAAGATTGAGGTTAGGGTTAGTGTTACAGTAAGGGTTAGGGTTAGAGTTAGGGTTAGGGTTAGAGTTAGGGTTAGGGTAAGGGTTGGGGTTAAGGGTTAGGGTTAGTGTTATGGTTAGGTTAAGGGTTAGGGTTAGGGTTAGGGCTAGGATAAGGGTTAGGGTTAGGGTAAGGGTAAGTGTTAGTGTTAGGTTAAGGGTTAGGGTAAGGTTAGGATTAGGGTTTTGTTTAGGTGTTAGGGTTAGGTTAGGGTTAGGGTTAGGTTTAGGGTTAGGGTTAGGGTAAGGGTTAGGGTTAGGGTTAGGGTTAGGTTTAGGGTTAGGGTTAGGTTTAGGGTAAGGGTAAGAGTTAGGGTTAAGGTTATGGTTAGAGTTAGGATTATGGTTAGGGTTAGGGTTAGGGTTAGGGTTAGGGTTAGGGTAAGGGTCAGGGTAAGGGTTACGGTTAGGTTTAGGTTTACGGTTAGGGTAAGGGTAAGGGTTAGGTTTAGTGTTAGGGTTAGGGTTAGGGTTAGGGTTAAGGTTAGGTTTAGGCTTAGGTTAAGGGTAAGGGTTAGGGTTAGGTTTAGGGTTACGGTTAGGGTAAGGGTAAGGCTTAGGGTTAAGTTTAGGTTTAGGGTTAGGGTTAGGGTAAGGGTAAGGGTTAGGGTTAGGGTTAGGGTTAGGGTTAAGGTTAGGTTTAGGGTTAGGGTTAGGTTAAGTGTTAAGGTTAGAGGTTAGGGTTAGTGTTAGGGTTAGGTTAATTGATAGGGTTAGGGTTAGGGCTAGGTTAAGGATTAGGTTTAGGGTAAGGGTAAGTGTTAGAGTTAGGTTTAGGGTTAGGGTAAGGGTTAGGGTTAGGGTTAGGTTTAGGTGTTAGCGTTCAGATTAGGGTTAGGGTTAGGGTTAGGGTTAGGGTTTGGATAAGTCTTAGGGTTAGGGTAAGGGTAAGTGTTAGGGTTAGGGTTAGGGTTAGGTTTAGGTTAAGTTTTAGTGTTATGGTTAGGTTTAGGTTTAGGTTTGGGGTTAAGGTTAGGGTTAGGGTTAGGGTAAGGGTAAGGGTAAGGGTAAGGGTTAGGGTTAGGGTTAGGGTAAGCGTTAGGGTTAGGGTTAGGGTGAGGGTTATGGTAAGGGTAAGGGTAAGGGTTTAGGGTTAGGCTCTGGGTTAAGGTTGAGGTTAGGGTTAAGGTTAGGGTTAGGGTAAGGGTTAGGGTTAGGGTTAGGGTAAGGGTTAGGGTAAGGGTGAGGGTTAGGGTTTTGGTTTGGGTAAAGGTAAGGGTTATGGTTAGTGTTTGGGTTAAGATTGAGGTTAGGGTTACGGTTAGAATAAGGGTTATGGTTAGGGTTGGGGTAAGGGTTAGGGTTAGGGTTAGAGTTAGGGTTAGGGGTAGGGTAAGTGTAAGGGTTAGGGTTAGGGTTAGGGTAAGGGTTAGGTTTAGGGGTAGGGTTAGTGTTAGGGTTAGGTTAAGGGTTAGGTTTAGGGTTAGGGCTAGGATAAGGGTTAGGGTTAGGGTAAGGATAAGTGTTAGGGTTAGGGTTGGGGTTAGGGTAACGGTTAGGGTAAGGGTTAGGTTTAGGTGTTAGGGTTTGGGTTAGGGTTAGGGTAAGGGTTAGGTTTAGGTGTTAGGGTTCGGGTTAGGGTTAGGTTTATGTTAAGGGTTAGGGTTAGGGTTAGGGTTAGGGTTAGGGTTAGTTTTAGTGTTAGGGTTAGGGTAAGGGTAAGTGTTAGTGTTAGGGTTAGGATAAGGTTTAAGTTAAGGGTTAGGTTAGGGTTAGGTTTATGTTTAGGGTTAGGGTTAGGGTAAGGGTAAGGGTTAGTGTTAGGGTAAGGGTTAGGTTTAGGTTTAGCGTTAGGGTTAGGGTAAGGGCAAGGGTTAGGGTTAGGGTTAAGGTAAGGTTAGGGTTAGGGTTAGGGTTAGGTTTAGTGTTAGGGTTAGGGTAAGGGTAAGGTTTAAGGTTAGGGTTAGGGTTAGGGTTAAGGTTAGGGTTAGGGATAGGGTTAGGGTAAGGTTTAGGTTTAGGTTAGGTTAAGGGTTTGGGTTAGGGTTAGGGTTAAGGTTGGAGTTAGGTTTAGGTTTAGGTTAAGGGTAAGGGTTAGGGTTAGGGATAGGGTTAGGGTTAGGGTTAGCGTTAGGGTTAGGTTAAGGGATTTGGTTAGGGTTAGGGTTAGAGTTAGGTTTAGGGTTTGTTAAGGGTAAGCGTTAGGGTTAGGGTTAGGGTTTGTTTAAGGGTTAGGGTTATGGTTAGCATTAGTGTTATGGTTGGGATTAGAATAAGGGTTAGGTTACGGTTAGGGTAAGGTTTAGGGTTAGGGTTAGATTAGGGTAAGTGTTAGGGTTAGGGTTTGGGTTAGGGTTAGGGTAAGTGTTATGGTAAGGGTTAGGGTTAGGGCTAGGTTTAGGGTTATGGTAAGAGTAAGGGTAAGGGTTAGGGTTAGAATTAGTGTTAGGGTTAGGGTAAGGGTTAGTGTTAGGGTTAGGTTAAGTGTAAGGTTTAGGGTTAGGTTTAGGTTTCGGGTTATTGTAAGGGTAAGGGTAAGGGTTATGGTTAGTGTTAGCATTAGCTTTAGGGTAAGGGTATGGGTTAGGGTTAGGGTTACGGTTAGGGTTAGGTTAGGGTTAGGGTTAGTTTTAGGATTATGGTTAGGTTTAGGGTTAGGGAAAGCGAAAGGGTTAGGTTTAGGGTTAGGTTTAGAGTTAGGTTAGAGTTAGGGTTAGGGTAAGGATAAGGTTTAGGGTTAGTTTTAGGGTTACGGTTAGGGTAAGGGTTAGGGTTAAGTTTAGGGTTAGGGTTAGGGTTAGGGTTCGGGTTAGGGTTAGGGTAAGGGTAAGGGTTAGGTTTAGGTTTAGGTTTAGGGTTAGGTTTAGGGTAGGGTTAGGGTTAGGTTTTGGGCAAGGAAAAGGTTTAGGGTTAGGGTTAGGGTTAAGGTTAGGGTTAGGGTGAGGGTAAGGGTAAGGGTTAGGGTTAGGTTTAGAGATAGGGTTAGGGTAAGTGTTAGGGTTAGGGTTAAGGTTAGGGTAAGGGTAAGGTTTAGGGTTAGGATTAGGTTTAGGGTTGGGGTTAAGGTTAGGGTTAGGGTTATTGTAAGAGTAAGGGTTACGGTCAGGTTTTGGGTAAGGGGTAGGGTTAGGGTTAGTGTTAGGGTTAGGGTTAGTGTTAGGTTTAGGGTTAGGGTTAGAGTAAGGGTAAAGGTTAGGGATAGGGTTAGGGTTAGGGTTAAGGTTAGGGTTAGGGTTAGGATTAGGGTTAGGTTTAGGGTTAGGGTTAGAGTAAGTGTAAGGGTTAGGGTTAGGGTAAGGGTAAGGGTTAGGGTAGGGTTAGGGTTTGAGTAAGTGTTATGTTTAGGGTTAGGGTTAGGGTATGGGTTACGGTTCGGGTTAGGGTTAGTGTTAGGGTAAAGGTAAGGGTTAGGGTTAGGGTTAGGTTTAGGTTAGGGTAAGGATAAGGGTACGGGTAAGGGTTAGGGTTAGAGTTAGGGTTAGGGTTAGGGTACGGTTAGTGTTAGGGCTAGGATTAGGGTTAGGGTTAGGGTTAGGGTTAGGGTAAGGGTTATGTTGACGGTTTGGGTAAGGGTTAGGTTAGGGGTAGGGTTAGGGTTAGAGTTAGGCTTAGGTTTAAGGTAAGGTAAGGGTTATGGTTAGAGTTAGGGTTAAGGTTATGGTTAGGGTTAGCGTTAGGGTAAGGTTAAGAGTTAGGGTTAGGGTTGAGGTATGGGTAAGGGTTAGGGTTAGTGTTAGGGTTATGGTTAGGTTTAGGGTTAGGGTTAGGTTTAGTGTCAGGGTAAAGTTTAGAGTTAGGATTGGGGTTAGGTTTAGGGTTAGGGTTAGGGTAAGAGTAAGGTTTAGGGTTAGTTTTACTGTTACGTTTTGGAATAGGGTAAGGGTTATTGTTAGAGTTAGGGTTAGGGTAAGGGTTAGGGTTATGGTTAGGGTTAGGGTTAGGGTAAGGGTAAGTGTTAGGGGTAGGGTTAGTGTCAGGGTTAGAGTTAGGATAAGGGTAAGGGTTATGGTTAGGGTTAGGGTTAGGTTTAGGTTAAGGGTTAGGTTAGGTTTAGTAAAAGGGTAAGTTTTAGGGTTAGGATTAGGGTTAGGTTTAGTGTAAGGGAAAGGGTTAGGGTTAGGGTTAGGGTAAGGTTAGGGTTAGGGTTAGGGTAAGGTTAGGGTTTGGGTTAGGGTTAGGGTAGGGGTTAGGGTAAGGGTAAGTTTTAGGTTTAGGGTTAGGTTTAGGATAAGTGTAAGGGTTAGGGTTAGGGTTAGGGTTAGTGTTAGGGGTTAGGGTTAGGGTTAGGGTTAGTGTTAGGGTTACGTTTAGTGTTTGGGTTAGGGTTAGGGTTAGGCTTAGGGTAATGGTAAGTGTTAGGGTTAAGGTTAGGGTTAGAGTTAGGATTATGATTAGAGTTAGGGTCAGAGTAAGGGTTACGGTTAGGTTTACGTTTAGGGTTAGTGTAAGGGTAAGGGTTAGGTTTAGGTTTAGGGTTAGGTTTAGGGATAGGGTTATTGTTAGGGTTAGTGTTAGGGTTAGGGTTAGGGTGAGGGTTATGGTAAGGGTAAAGTTTAGGGTTTAGGGTTAGGCTCTGAGTTAAGGTTGAGGTTAGGGTTAAGTTTAGGGTTAGGGTAAGGATTAGGGTTAGGGTTAGGGTAAGGATTAGTGTAAGGGTTAGGGTTAAGACTGAGGTTAGGGTTAGTGTTACTGTAAGGGGTAGGGTTAGGGTTGGGGTAAGGTTTAGGGTTAGAGTTAGGGTTAGGGTTAGAGTTAGGTTTAGGGTAAGGGTTAGGGTTAGGGGTTAGGGTTAGTGTTAGGGTTAGGTTAAGGGTTAGGGTTAGGGTTAGGGCTAGGATAAGGGTTAGGGTTAGGGTAAGGGTAAGTGTTAGTGTTAGGGTTAGGGTTAGCGTAAGGGTTAGGGTTAGGGTTAGGTTTAGGTGTTAGGGTTAGGGTTAGGGTTAGGTTTAGGGTTAGGGTTAGGGTAAGGGTTAGGGTTAGTGTTAGGGTTAGGTTTAGGGTTAGGGTTAGGGTTAGGGTAAGGTAAGGGTTAGGGTTAAGGTTAGGGTTAGAGTTAGGATTATGGTTAGAGTTAGGGTCACGGTAAGGGTTACGGTTAGGTTTAGGTTTAGGGTTAGGGTAAGGGTAAGGGTTAGGTTTAGGGTTAGGGTTAGGTTTAGGGTTAGGGTTATGGTTAGGGTTATGGTAAGGATAAGGGTTATGGTTAAGTTAAGGTTTAGGGTTAGGGTTAGGGTTAAGGTTAGCTTTAGTATTAGGTTAAGGGTAAGGGTTAGGGTTAGGTTTAGGATTACGGTTAGGGTGAGGGTAAGTCTTAGGGTTAAGGTTAGGTTTAGGGTTAGGGTTAGGGTAAGGGTAAGGGTTAGGGATAGGGTTAGGGTTAGGGTTAAGGTTAGGGTTAGGGTTAGGCTTAGATTTAGGGTTAGGTTAAGGGTTAAGGTTAGAGGTTAGGGTTAGTGTTAGGGTTAGGTTAAGGGTTAGGGTTAGTTTTAGGGCTAGGATAAAGGTTAGGGTTAGGGTATGGGTAAATGTTAGGGCTAAGGATAGGGTTACGGTAAGGGTTACGGTTAGGCTTAGGTTTAGGAGTTAGGGTTCGGATTAGGGTTAGGGTTAGTTTTAGGGTTAGGGTTAGGGTTAGTTTTAGTGTTAGGGTTAGGGTAAGGGTAAGGGTTAGGTTTAGGGTTAGGGTTATGGTAAGGGTTAGGGTTAGGGTTAGGTTTAGGTTTAGGGTTTGGGTTAGGGTAAGGGTAAGGGTTAGGGATAGGGTTAGGGTTAGGATTAGGTTTAGGGTTAGTTTAGGGTAAGGGTTGGGGTTAGGTTTAGGGTTAAAGTTAGAGTTAGGTTTAGGTTTAGCTTAAGGGTAAGGGTTAGGGTTAGGGTTGGGTTAGGGGTTTTGGTTAGGGTTAGGGTTAGAGTTAGGTTTAGGGTTGGTTAAGGGTAAAGGTTAGGGTTAGCGTTAGGGTTAGGGTTAGGTTAAGGGTTAGGTTTATGTGTTAGCGTTATGGTTATGGTTAGGGTTAGGGTAAGGGTTAGGTTAGGGGTAGGGTAAGGTTTAGGGTTAGGGTTAGATTAGGGTAAGTGTTATGGTTAGGGTTAGGGTTAGTGTTAGTGTTAGGGTAAGGGTTAGGGTTAGGGTTAGTTTTACGGTAAGGGTAAGTGTTAGGGTAAGGGTTAGGGTTAGGGTTAGGTTTAGGGTTGGGGTTAAGTTTAGGGTTAGGGTTAGGGTAAGGGTAAGGGTTAGGGTAGGGTTAAGGTTTGAGTAAGTGTTAGGGTTAGGGTTAGGGTTAGGGTATGGTTTACGGTTAGGGTTAGGTTTAGTGTTAGGGTAAAGGTAAGGGTTAGGGTTAGGGTTAGGTTTAGGTTTAGGGTAAGGGTAAGGGTACGGGTAAGGGTTAGGGTTAGAGTTAGTGATAGCGTTAGGGTACGGTTAGTGTTAGGGGTAGGGTTAGGGTTAGGGTTAGGGTTAGGGTAAGGGTTATGTTTAGGGTTAGGGTAAGGTTTAGGTTAGGGTTAGGGTTAGGGTTAGAGTTAGGCTTAGGTTTAAGGTAAGGTAAGGTTATGGTTAGAGTTAGGGTTAAGGTTAGGGTTAGGGTTAGCGTTAGGGTAAGGGTAAGGGTTAGGTTTAGGGTTGAGGTATGGGTAAGGGTTAGGGTTAGTGTTAGGGTTATGG
>JANJXV010000048.1:42500-47500 GCA_024803745.1 Megascapheus bottae | reverse complement strand
GTTTTATGGTAAGGGTAAGTGTTAGGGTAAGGGTTAGGGTTAGGGTTAGGTTTAGGGTTGGGGTTAAGTTTAGGGTTAGGTTTAGGGTAAGGGTAAGGGTTAGGGTAGGGTTAAGGTTTGAGTAAGTGTTAGGGTTAGGTTTATGGTTAGGGTATGGGTTACGGTTAGGGTTAGGTTTAGTGTTAGGGTAAAGGTAAGGGTTAGGGTTAGGGTTAGGTTTATGTTTAGGGTAAGGGTAAGGGTACGGGTAAGGTTTAGGGTTAGAGTTAGTGTTAGGGTTAGGGTACGGTTAGTGTTAGGGGTAGGGTTAGGGTTAGGGTTAGGGTTAGGGTTAGGGTAAGGGTTATGTTTAGTGTTAGGGTAAGGGTTAGGTTAGGGTTAGGGTTAGGGTTAGAGTTAGGCTTAGGTTTAAGGTAAGGTAAGGGTTATGGTTAGAGTTAGGGTTAAGGTTAGGGTTAGGGTTAGCGTTAGGGTAAGGGTAAGGGTTAGGGTTAGGGTTGAGGTATGGGTAAGGGTTAGGGTTAGTGTTAGGGTTATGGTTAGGTTTAGGGTTAGGGTTAGGTTTAGTGTCAGGGTAAAGTTTAGAGTTAGGATTGGGGTTAGGTTTAGGGTTAGGGTTAGGGTAAGAGTAAGGTTTAGGGTTAGGTTTACTGTTACGTTTTGGATTAGGGTAAGGGTTATTGTTAGAGTTAGGGTTAGGGTAAGGGTTAGGGTTATGGTTAGGGTTAGGGTTAGGGTAAGGGTAAGTGTTAGGGTTAGGGTTAGTGTCAGGGTTAGGGTTAGGATAAGGGTAAGGGTTATGGTTAGGGTTAGGGTTAGGTTAGGTTAAGGGTTAGGTTAGGTTTGGTATAAGGGTAAGTTTTAGGGTTAGGGTTAGGGTTAGGTTTAGTGTAAGGGAAAAGGTCAGGGTTAGGGTTAGGGTAAGGTTAGGGTTAGGGTTAGGGTTAGGGTTAGGGTAGGGGTTAGGGTAAGGGTAAGTGTTAGGGTTAGGATAAGTGTAAGGGTTAGGGTTAATGTTAGGGTTAGTGTTAGGGGTTAGGGTTAAGGTTAGGGTTAGTGTTAGGGTTAGGTTTAGTGTTAGGGTTAGGGTTAGGGTTAGGGTTAGGGTAAGGGTAAGTGTTAGGGTTAAGGTTAGGGTTAGAGTTAGGATTATGATTAGAGTTAGGGTCAGGGTAAGGGTTACGGTTAGGTTAAGGTTTAGGGTTAGTGTAAGGGTAAGGGTTAGGTTTAGGTTTAGGGTTAGGTTTAGGGATAGAGTTATGGTTAGGGTTAGTGTTAGGGTTAGGGTTAGGGTGAGGGTTATGGTAAGGGTAAAGTTTAGGGTTTAGGGTTAGGCTCTGAGTTAAGGTTGAGGTTAGGGTTAAGTTTAGGGTTAGGGTAAGGATTAGGGTTAGGGTTAGGGTAAGGATTAGTGTAAGGGTTAGGGTTAAGACTGAGGTTAGGGTTAGTGTTACAGTAAGGGTTAGGGTTACGGTTGGGGTAAGGGTTAGGGTTAGAGTTAGGGTTAGGGTTAGAGTTAGGGTTAGGTTAAGGGTTAGGGTTAGGGGTTAGGGTTACTGTTAGGGTTAGGTTAAGGGTTAGGGTTAGGGTTAGGGCTAGGATAAGGGTTAGGGTTAGGTTAAGGGTAAGTGTTAGTGTTAGGGTTAGGGTTAGGGTAAGGGTTAGGGTTAGGGTTAGGTTTAGGTGTTAGGGTTAGGGTTAGGGTTAGGGTAAGGGTTAGGGTTAAGGTTAGGGTTAGAGTTAGGATTATGGTTAGAGTTAGGGTCAGGGTAAGGGCTACGGTTAGGTTTAGGTTTAGGGTTAGGGTAAGGGTAAGGGTTAGGTTTAGGGTTAGGGTTAGGTTTAGGGGTAGGGTTATGGTTAGGGTTATGGTAAAGATAAGGGTTAGGGTTAAGGTTAGGGTTAGGGTTAGGGTTAGGGTTAAGGTTAGCTTTAGGATTAGGTTAAGGGTAAGGGTTAGGGTTAGGTTTAGGGTTACGGTTAGGGTGAGGGTAAGTCTTAGGGTTAAGGTTAGGTTTAGGGTTAGGGTTAGGGTAAGGGTAAGGGTTAGGGATAGGGTTAGGGTTAGGGTTAAGGTTAGGGTTAGGGTTAGGCTTAGATTTAGGGTTAGGTTAAGGGTTAAGGTTAGAGGTTAGGGTTAGTGTTAGGGTTAGGTTAAGGGTTAGGGTTAGTTTTAGGGCTAGGATAAGGGTTAGGGTTAGGGTAAGGGTAAGTGTTAGGGCTAAGGTTAGGGTTACGGTAAGGGTTACGGTTAGGCTTAGGTTTAGGAGTTAGGGTTAGGATTAGGGTTAGGGTTAGGTTTAGGGTTAGGGTTAGGGTTAGGGTTAGTTTTAGTGTTAGGGTTAGGGTTAGGGTAAGGGTAAGGGTTAGGGTTAGGGTTAGGGTTAGGGTTATGGTAAGGGTTAGGGTTAGGGTTAGGTTTAGGGTTAGGGTTAGGGTTAGGGTAAGGGTAAGGGTTAGGGATAGGGTTAGGGTTAGGATTAGGTTTAGGGTTAGGTTTAGTGTAAGGGCAAGGGTTAGGGTTAGGGTTAATGTTAGGTTTAGGGTTAGGGTTAGGGTTAGGTTTAGGGTTAGGGTTAGAGTAATGGTAAGGGTTAGTGTTACGGTTAGGGTTAGGTTTAAGGTTAGGGATAGGGTTAGGGTTAGGTTAAGGTTTAGGGTTAGGTTAGGGTAAGGGTTGGGGTTAGGTTTAGGGTTAAAGTTAGAGTTAGGTTTAGGTTTAGCTTAAGGGTAAAGGTTAGGGTTAGGGTTCGGTTAAGGGTTTTGGTTAGGGTTAGGGTTAGAGTTAGGTTTAGGGTTGGTTAAGGGTAATGGTTAGGGTTAGCGTTAGGGTTAGGGTTAGGTTAAGGGTTAGGTTTAGGTGTTAGCGTTATGGTTATGGTTAGGGTTAGGGTAAGGGTTAGGTTAGGGGTAGGGTAAGGTTTAGGGTTAAGGTTAGATTAGGGTAAGTGTTACGGTTAGGGTTAGGGTTAGTGTTAGTGTTAGGGTAAGGGTTAGGGTTAGTGTTAGTGTTACGGTAAGGGTAAGTGTTAGGGTTAGGGTTAGGGTTAGGGTTAGGGTAAGTGTTAGGGTAAGGGTTAAGGTTAGGGTTAGGTTTAGGGTTGGGGTTAAGTTTAGGGTTAGGGTTAGGGTAAGGGTAAGGGTTAGGGTAGGGTTAGGGTTTGAGTAAGTGTTAGGGTTAGGGTTAGGGTCAGGGTATGGTTTACGGTTAGGGTTAGGGTTAGTGTTAGGGTAAACGTAAGGGTTAGGGTTAGGGTTAGGTTTAGGTTTAGGGTAAGGGTAAGGGTACGGGTAAGGGTTAGGGTTAGAGTTAGTGTTAGGGTTAGGGTACGGTTAGTGTTAGGGGTAGGGTAAGGGTTAGGGTTAGGGTTAGGGTTAGGGTTAGGGTATGGGTTACGGTTAGTGTTAGGGTTAGTGTTAGGGTAAAGGTAAGGTTTAGGGTTAGGGTTAGGTTTAGGTTTAGGGTAAGGGTAAGGGTACGGGTAAGTGTTAGGGTTAGAGTTAGGGTTAGGGTTAGCGTAAGGGTTAGTGTTAGGGGTAGGGTAAGGGTAAGGTTTAGGGTTAGGGTTAATGTTCGGGTTATTGTAAGGGTAAGAGTAAGGGTTATGGTTAGGGTTAGGGTTAGGTTTAGGGTAAGGGTATGGGTTAGGGTTAGGGTTAGGGTTAGGTTTAGTTTGAGGGTTAGGGTTAGGTTAAGGGTTAGGGTTAGGTTTAGGGGTATGGTTAGTGTTAGGGTTAGGGTAAGGGTAAGGGTTAGGTTTAGGGTTAGGTTTAGATTTACGGTTAGGTTTAGGCTTAGGGTTAAGGTAAGGATAAGGGTTAGGGTTAGTGTTAGGGTTAGGGTTAGGGTAAGGTTTAGGGTTAAGGTTAGGTTCAGGTTTAGGGTTAGGGTTAGGGTTAGGGTAAGGGTAAGGGTTAGGGTTAGGTTTAGGGTTACGGTTAGGGTAAGGGTAAGGGTTAGGTTTAGGTTTAGGGTTAGGGTTAGGGTTAGGGTAGGGCTAGGGTTAGGGTTTGGGTAAGGAAAAGAGTTAGGGTTAGGGTTAGGGTTAAGGTTAGGTTTAGGGTGAGCGTAAGGGTAAGGGTTAGCGTTAGGTTTAGATTTAGGGTTAGGGTAAGGGTTAGGGTAAGGGTAAGGGTTAGGGTTAGGATTAGGTTTAGGGTTTGGGTTAAGGTCAGGGTTAGGGTTAGGGTAAGTGTAAGGGTTACGTTTGGTTTTGGGTAAGGGTTAGGGTTAGGGTTAGGGTTAGTGTTAGTGTTAGGTTTTATGGTTAGGGTTAGAGTAAGGGTAAGGGTTAGGGATAGGGTTAGGGTTAGGGGTAAGGTTAGGGTAGGGTTAGGATTAGGGTAAGGGTTGGGGTTAGGGTTAGGGTAAGGGTAAGGGTTAGGGTTAGGGTTAGGGTAAGGGTTAGGTTAGGGTTAGGGTTAGAGTTACGGTTAGGTTTAAGGTAAGGTAAGGGTTATGGTTAGAGTTAGGGTTAAGGTTAGGGTTAGGGTTAGCGTTAGGGTAAGGGTAAGGGTTAGGGTTAGGGTTAAGGTAACGGTAAGGGTTAGGGTTAGTGTTAGGGTTATGATTATGATTAGGGTTAGGGTTAAGTTTAGTGTAAGGTTAAGGTTTAGAGTTAGGATTGGGGTTAGGTTTACGGTTAGGGTTAGGGTAAGAGTAATGTTTAGGGTTAGGTTTACTGTTACGTTTAGGATTAGCGTAAAGGTTAGGGTTAGAGTTAGGGATGGGGTAAGGCTTAGGGTTATGGTTAGGGTTAGGGTTTGGGTAAGGGTAAGTGTTAGGGTTAGGGTTAGTGTTAGGGTTAGGGTTAGGATAAGGGTAAGGGTTAGGGTTAGGGTTAGGGTTAGGGTCAGGATTAGGCTTAGTGTTCGGGTAAGGGTAAGGGTTAGGTTTAGGTTTAGGGTTAGGGTTAAGATTGAGTTTAGGATTAGGGTTAGGGTTAGGATTAGGGTTAGAGTTAGGGTAAGTGTAAGGGTTAGGGTTAGGGTTAGGGTTA
>JANJXV010000048.1:35000-40000 GCA_024803745.1 Megascapheus bottae | reverse complement strand
GTTAGGGTTAGGGTTAAGGTTAGGGTTAGGGTTAGGCTTAGATTTAGGGTTAGGTTAAGGGTTAAGGTTAGAGGTTAGGGTTAGTGTTAGGGTTAGGTTAAGGGTTAGGGTTAGTTTTAGGGCTAGGATAAGGGTTAGGGTTAGGGTAAGGGTAAGTGTTAGGGCTAAGGTTAGGGTTACGGTAAGGGTTACGGTTAGGCTTAGGTTTAGGAGTTAGGGTTCGGATTAGGGTTAGGGTTAGGTTTAGGGTTAGGGTTAGGGTTAGGGTTAGTTTTAGTGTTAGGGTTAGGGTTAGGGTAAGGGTAAGGGTTAGGGTTAGGGTTAGGGTTAGGGTTATGGTAAGGGTTAGGGTTAGGGTTAGGTTTAGGGTTAGGGTTAGGGTTAGGGTAAGGGTAAGGGTTAGGGATAGGGTTAGGGTTAGGATTAGGTTTAGGGTTAGGTTTAGGGTAAGGGCAAGGGTTAGGGTTAGGGTTAATGTTAGGTTTAGGGTTAGGGTTAGGGTTAGGTTTAGGGTTAGGGTTAGAGTAATGGTAAGGGTTAGTGTTACGGTTAGGGTTAGGTTTAAGGTTAGGGATAGGGTTAGGGTTAGGTTAAGGTTTAGGGTTAGGTTAGGGTAAGGGTTGGGGTTAGGTTTAGGGTTAAAGTTAGAGTTAGGTTTAGGTTTAGCTTAAGGGTAAGGGTTAGGGTTAGGGTTCGGTTAAGGGTTTTGGTTAGGGTTAGGGTTAGAGTTAGGTTTAGGGTTGGTTAAGGGTAATGGTTAGGGTTAGCGTTAGGGTTAGGGTTAGGTTAAGGGTTAGGTTTAGGTGTTAGCGTTATGGTTATGGTTAGGGTTAGGGTAAGGGTTAGGTTAGGGGTAGGGTAAGGTTTAGGGTTAAGGTTAGATTAGGGTAAGTGTTACGGTTAGGGTTAGGGTTAGTGTTAGTGTTAGGGTAAGGGTTAGGGTTAGTGTTAGTGTTACGGAAAGGGTAAGTGTTAGGGTTAGGGTTAGGGTTAGGGTTAGGGTAAGTGTTAGGGTAAGGGTTAAGGTTAGGGTTAGGTTTAGGGTTGGGGTTAAGTTTAGGGTTAGGGTTAGGGTAAGGGTAAGGGTTAGGGTAGGGTTAGGGTTTGAGTAAGTGTTAGGGTTAGGGTTAGGGTCAGGGTATGGTTTACGGTTAGGGTTAGGGTTAGTGTTAGGGTAAACGTAAGGGTTAGGGTTAGGGTTAGGTTTAGGTTTAGGGTAAGGGTAAGGGTACGGGTAAGGGTTAGGGTTAGAGTTAGTGTTAGGGTTAGGGTACGGTTAGTGTTAGGGGTAGGGTAAGGGTTAGGGTTAGGGTTAGGGTTAGGGTTAGGGTATGGGTTACGGTTAGTGTTAGGGTTAGTGTTAGGTTAAAGGTAAGGTTTAGGGTTAGGGTTAGGTTTAGGTTTAGGGTAAGGGTAAGGGTACGGGTAAGTGTTAGGGTTAGAGTTAGGGTTAGGGTTAGCGTAAGGGTTAGTGTTAGGGGTAGGGTAAGGGTAAGGTTTAGGGTTAGGGTTAATGTTCGGGTTATTGTAAGGGTAAGAGTAAGGGTTATGGTTAGGGTTAGGGTTAGGTTTAGGGTAAGGGTATGGGTTAGGGTTAGGGTTAGGGTTAGGTTTAGTTTGAGGGTTAGGGTTAGGTTAAGGGTTAGGGTTAGGTTTAGGGGTATGGTTAGTGTTAGGGTTAGGGTAAGGGTTAGGGTAAGGGTGAGGGTTAGGGTTTTGGTTTGGGTAAAGGTAAGGGTTATGGTTAGTGTTTGGGTTAAGATTGAGGTTAGGGTTACGGTTAGAATAAGGGTTATGGTTAGGGTTGGGGTAAGGGTTAGGGTTAGGGTTAGAGTTAGGGTTAGGGGTAGGGTAAGTGTAAGGGTTAGGGTTAGGGTTAGGGTAAGGGTTAGGTTTAGGGGTAGGGTTAGTGTTAGGGTTAGGTTAAGGGTTAGGTTTAGGGTTAGGGCTAGGATAAGGGTTAGGGTTAGGGTAAGGATAAGTGTTAGGGTTAGGGTTGGGGTTAGGGTAACGGTTAGGGTAAGGGTTAGGTTTAGGTGTTAGGGTTTGGGTTAGGGTTAGGGTAAGGGTTAGGTTTAGGTGTTAGGGTTCGGGTTAGGGTTAGGTTTATGTTAAGGGTTAGGGTTAGGGTTAGGGTTAGGGTTAGGGTTAGTTTTAGTGTTAGGGTTAGGGTAAGGGTAAGTGTTAGTGTTAGGGTTAGGATAAGGTTTAAGTTAAGGGTTAGGTTAGGGTTAGGTTTATGTTTAGGGTTAGGGTTAGGGTAAGGGTAAGGGTTAGTGTTAGGGTAAGGGTTAGGTTTAGGTTTAGCGTTAGGGTTAGGGTAAGGGCAAGGGTTAGGGTTAGGGTTAAGGTAAGGTTAGGGTTAGGGTTAGGGTTAGGTTTAGTGTTAGGGTTAGGGTAAGGGTAATGTTTAAGGTTAGGGTTAGGGTTAGGGTTAAGGTTAGGGTTAGGGATAGGGTTAGGGTAAGGTTTAGGTTTAGGTTAGGTTAAGGGTTTGGGTTAGGGTTAGGGTTAAGGTTGGAGTTAGGTTTAGGTTTAGGTTAAGGGTAAGGGTTAGGGTTAGGGATAGGGTTAGGGTTAGGGTTAGCGTTAGGGTTAGGTTAAGGGATTTGGTTAGGGTTAGGGTTAGAGTTAGGTTTAGGGTTTGTTAAGGGTAAGCGTTAGGGTTAGGGTTAGGGTTTGTTTAAGGGTTAGGGTTATGGTTAGCATTAGTGTTATGGTTGGGATTAGAATAAGGGTTAGGTTACGGTTAGGGTAAGGTTTAGGTTTAGGGTTAGATTAGGGTAAGTGTTAGGGTTAGGGTTTGGGTTAGGGTTAGGGTAAGTGTTATGGTAAGGGTTAGGGTTAGGGCTAGGTTTAGGGTTATGGTAAGAGTAAGGGTAAGGGTTAGGGTTAGAATTAGTGTTAGGGTTAGGGTAAGGGTTAGTGTTAGGGTTAGGTTAAGTGTAAGGTTTAGGGTTAGGTTTAGGTTTCGGGTTATTGTAAGGGTAAGGGTAAGGGTTATGGTTAGTGTTAGCATTAGCTTTAGGGTAAGGGTATGGGTTAGGGTTAGGGTTACGGTTAGGGTTAGGTTAGGGTTAGGGTTAGTTTTAGGATTATGGTTAGGTTTAGGGTTAGGGAAAGCGAAAGGGTTAGGTTTAGGGTTAGGTTTAGAGTTAGGTTAGAGTTAGGGTTAGGGTAAGGATAAGGTTTAGGGTTAGTTTTAGGGTTACGGTTAGGGTAAGGGTTAGGGTTAAGTTTAGGGTTAGGGTTAGGGTTAGGGTTCGGGTTAGGGTTAGGGTAAGGGTAAGGGTTAGGTTTAGGTTTAGGTTTAGGGTTAGGTTTAGGGTAGGGTTAGGGTTAGGTTTTGGGCAAGGAAAAGGTTTAGGGTTAGGGTTAGGGTTAAGGTTAGGGTTAGGGTGAGGGTAAGGGTAAGGGTTAGGGTTAGGTTTAGAGATAGGGTTAGGGTAAGTGTTAGGGTTAGGGTTAAGGTTAGGGTAAGGGTAAGGTTTAGGGTTAGGATTAGGTTTAGGGTTGGGGTTAAGGTTAGGGTTAGGGTTATTGTAAGAGTAAGGGTTACGGTTAGGTTTTGGGTAAGGGGTAGGGTTAGGGTTAGTGTTAGGGTTAGGGTTAGTGTTAGGTTTAGGGTTAGGGTTAGAGTAAGGGTAAAGGTTAGGGATAGGGTTAGGGTTAGGGTTAAGGTTAGGGTTAGGGTTAGGATTAGGGTTAGGTTTAGGGTTAGGGTTAGAGTAAGTGTAAGGGTTAGGGTTAGGGTAAGGGTAAGGGTTAGGGTAGGGTTAGGGTTTGAGTAAGTGTTATGTTTAGGGTTAGGGTTAGGGTATGGGTTACGGTTCGGGTTAGGGTTAGTGTTAGGGTAAAGGTAAGGGTTAGGGTTAGGGTTAGGTTTAGGTTAGGGTAAGGATAAGGGTACGGGTAAGGGTTAGGTTTAGAGTTAGGGTTAGGGTTAGGGTACGGTTAGTGTTAGGGCTAGGATTAGGGTTAGGGTTAGGGTTAGGGTTAGGGTAAGGGTTATGTTGACGGTTTGGGTAAGGGTTAGGTTAGGGGTAGGGTTAGGGTTAGAGTTAGGCTTAGGTTTAAGGTAAGGTAAGGGTTATGGTTAGAGTTAGGGTTAAGGTTATGGTTAGGGTTAGCGTTAGGGTAAGGTTAAGAGTTAGGGTTAGGGTTGAGGTATGGGTAAGGGTTAGGGTTAGTGTTAGGGTTATGGTTAGGTTTAGGGTTAGGGTTAGGTTTAGTGTCAGGGTAAAGTTTAGAGTTAGGATTGGGGTTAGGTTTAGGGTTAGGGTTAGGGTAAGAGTAAGGTTTAGGGTTAGTTTTACTGTTACGTTTTGGAATAGGGTAAGGGTTATTGTTAGAGTTAGGGTTAGGGTAAGGGTTAGGGTTATGGTTAGGGTTAGGGTTAGGGTAAGGGTAAGTGTTAGGGGTAGGGTTAGTGTCAGGGTTAGAGTTAGGATAAGGGTAAGGGTTATGGTTAGGGTTAGGGTTAGGTTTAGGTTAAGGGTTAGGTTAGGTTTAGTAAAAGGGTAAGTTTTAGGGTTAGGATTAGGGTTAGGTTTAGTGTAAGGGAAAGGGTTAGGGTTAGGGTTAGGGTAAGGTTAGGGTTAGGGTTAGGGTAAGGTTAGGGTTTGGGTTAGGGTTAGGGTAGGGGTTAGGGTAAGGGTAAGTTTTAGGTTTAGGGTTAGGTTTAGGATAAGTGTAAGGGTTAGGGTTAGGGTTAGGGTTAGTGTTAGGGGTTAGGGTTAGGGTTAGGGTTAGTGTTAGGGTTACGTTTAGTGTTTGGGTTAGGGTTAGGGTTAGGCTTAGGGTAATGGTAAGTGTTAGGGTTAAGGTTAGGGTTAGAGTTAGGATTATGATTAGAGTTAGGGTCAGAGTAAGGGTTACGGTTAGGTTTACGTTTAGGGTTAGTGTAAGGGTAAGGGTTAGGTTTAGGTTTAGGGTTAGGTTTAGGGATAGGGTTATTGTTAGGGTTAGTGTTAGGGTTAGGGTTAGGGTGAGGGTTATGG
>JANJXV010000048.1:0-30000 GCA_024803745.1 Megascapheus bottae | reverse complement strand
TTAGGGTTAGGATAAGGGTAAGGGTTATGGTTTGGGTTAGGGTTAGGTTTAGGTTAAGGGTTAGGTTAGGTTTGGTATAAGGGTAAGTTTTAGGGTTAGGGTTAGGGTTAGGTTTAGTGTAAGGGAAAAGGTCAGGGTTAGGGTTAGGGTAAGGTTAGGGTTAGGGTTAGGGTTAGGGTTAGGGTAGGGGTTAGGGTAAGGGTAAGTGTTAGGGTTAGGATAAGTGTAAGGGTTAGGGTTAATGTTAGGGTTAGTGTTAGGGGTTAGGGTTAAGGTTAGGGTTAGTGTTAGGGTTAGGTTTAGTGTTAGGGTTAGGGTTAGGGTTAGGGTTAGGGTAAGGGTAAGTGTTAGGGTTAAGGTTAGGGTTAGAGTTAGGATTATGATTAGAGTTAGGGTCAGGGTAAGGGTTACGGTTAGGTTAAGGTTTAGGGTTAGTGTAAGGGTAAGGGTTAGGTTTAGGTTTAGGGTTAGGTTTAGGGATAGAGTTATGGTTAGGGTTAGTGTTAGGGTTAGGGTTAGGGTGAGGGTTATGGTAAGGGTAAAGTTTAGGGTTTAGGGTTAGGCTCTGAGTTAAGGTTGAGGTTAGGGTTAAGTTTAGGGTTAGGGTAAGGATTAGGGTTAGGGTTAGGGTAAGGATTAGTGTAAGGGTTAGGGTTAAGACTGAGGTTAGGGTTAGTGTTACAGTAAGGGTTAGGGTTACGGTTGGGGTAAGGGTTAGGGTTAGAGTTAGGGTTAGGGTTAGAGTTAGGGTTAGGTTAAGGGTTAGGGTTAGGGGTTAGGGTTACTGTTAGGGTTAGGTTAAGGGTTAGGGTTAGGGTTAGGGCTAGGATAAGGGTTAGGGTTAGGTTAAGGGTAAGTGTTAGTGTTAGGGTTAGGGTTAGGGTAAGGGTTAGGGTTAGGGTTAGGTTTAGGTGTTAGGGTTAGGGTTAGGGTTAGGGTAAGGGTTAGGGTTAAGGTTAGGGTTAGAGTTAGGATTATGGTTAGAGTTAGGGTCAGGGTAAGGGCTACGGTTAGGTTTAGGTTTAGGGTTAGGGTAAGGGTAAGGGTTAGGTTTAGGGTTAGGGTTAGGTTTAGGGGTAGGGTTATGGTTAGGGTTATGGTAAAGATAAGGGTTAGGGTTAAGATTAGGGTTAGGGTTAGGGTTAGGGTTAAGGTTAGCTTTAGGATTAGGTTAAGGGTAAGGGTTAGGGTTAGGTTTAGGGTTACGGTTAGGGTGAGGGTAAGTCTTAGGGTTAAGGTTAGGTTTAGGGTTAGGGTTAGGGTAAGGGTAAGGGTTAGGGATAGGGTTAGGGTTAGGGTTAAGGTTAGGGTTAGGGTTAGGCTTAGATTTAGGGTTAGGTTAAGGGTTAAGGTTAGAGGTTAGGGTTAGTGTTAGGGTTAGGTTAAGGGTTAGGGTTAGTTTTAGGGCTAGGATAAGGGTTAGGGTTAGGGTAAGGGTAAGTGTTAGGGCTAAGGTTAGGGTTACGGTAAGGGTTACGGTTAGGCTTAGGTTTAGGAGTTAGGGTTCGGATTAGGGTTAGGGTTAGGTTTAGGGTTAGGGTTAGGGTTAGGGTTAGTTTTAGTGTTAGGGTTAGGGTTAGGGTAAGGGTAAGGGTTAGGGTTAGGGTTAGGGTTAGGGTTATGGTAAGGGTTAGGGTTAGGGTTAGGTTTAGGGTTAGGGTTAGGGTTAGGGTAAGGGTAAGGGTTAGGGTTAGGGTTAGGGTTAGGGTTAGGGTTAGGGTTAGTTTTAGTGTTAGGGTTAGGGTTAGGGTAAGGGTAAGGGTTAGGGTTAGGGTTAGGGTTAGGGTTATGGTAAGGGTTAGGGTTAGGGTTAGGTTTAGGGTTAGGGTTAGGGTTAGGGTAAGGGTAAGGGTTAGGGATAGGGTTAGGGTTAGGATTAGGTTTAGGGTTAGGTTTAGTGTAAGGGCAAGGGTTAGGGTTAGGGTTAATGTTAGGTTTAGGGTTAGGGTTAGGGTTAGGTTTAGGGTTAGGGTTAGAGTAATGGTAAGGGTTAGTGTTACGGTTAGGGTTAGGTTTAAGGTTAGGGATAGGGTTAGGGTTAGGTTAAGGTTTAGGGTTAGGTTAGGGTAAGGGTTGGGGTTAGGTTTAGGGTTAAAGTTAGAATTAGGTTTAGGTTTAGCTTAAGGGTAAGGGTTAGGGTTAGGGTTCGGTTAAGGGTTTTGGTTAGGGTTAGGGTTAGAGTTAGGTTTAGGGTTGGTTAAGGGTAATGGTTAGGGTTAGCGTTAGGGTTAGGGTTAGGTTAAGGGTTAGGTTTAGGTGTTAGCGTTATGGTTATGGTTAGGGTTAGGGTAAGGGTTAGGTTAGGGGTAGGGTAAGGTTTAGGGTTAAGGTTAGATTAGGGTAAGTGTTACGGTTAGGGTTAGGGTTAGTGTTAGTGTTAGGGTAAGGGTTAGGGTTAGTGTTAGTGTTACGGTAAGGGTAAGTGTTAGGGTTAGGGTTAGGGTTAGGGTTAGGGTAAGTGTTAGGGTAAGGGTTAAGGTTAGGGTTAGGTTTAGGGTTGGGGTTAAGTTTAGGGTTAGGGTTAGGGTAAGGGTAAGGGTTAGGGTAGGGTTAGGGTTTGAGTAAGTGTTAGGGTTAGGGTTAGGGTCAGGGTATGGTTTACGGTTAGGGTTAGGGTTAGTGTTAGGGTAAACGTAAGGGTTAGGGTTAGGGTTAGGTTTAGGTTTAGGGTAAGGGTAAGGGTACGGGTAAGGGTTAGGGTTAGAGTTAGTGTTAGGGTTAGGGTACGGTTAGTGTTAGGGGTAGGGTAAGGGTTAGGGTTAGGGTTAGGGTTAGGGTTAGGGTATGGGTTACGGTTAGTGTTAGGGTTAGTGTTAGGTTAAAGGTAAGGTTTAGGGTTAGGGTTAGGTTTAGGTTTAGGGTAAGGGTAAGGGTACGGGTAAGTGTTAGGGTTAGAGTTAGGGTTAGGGTTAGCGTAAGGGTTAGTGTTAGGGGTAGGGTAAGGGTAAGGTTTAGGGTTAGGGTTAATGTTCGGGTTATTGTAAGGGTAAGAGTAAGGGTTATGGTTAGGGTTAGGGTTAGGTTTAGGGTAAGGGTATGGGTTAGGGTTAGGGTTAGGGTTAGGTTTAGTTTGAGGGTTAGGGTTAGGTTAAGGGTTAGGGTTAGCTTTAGGGGTATGGTTAGTGTTAGGGTTAGGGTAAGGGTAAGGGTTAGGTTTAGGGTTAGGTTTAGATTTACGGTTAGGGTTAGGCTTAGGGTTAAGGTAAGGATAAGGGTTAGGGTTAGTGTTAGGGTTAGGGTTAGGGTAAGGTTTAGGGTTAAGGTTAGGTTCAGGTTTAGGGTTAGGGTTAGGGTTAGGGTAAGGGTAAGGGTTAGGGTTAGGTTTAGGGTTACGGTTAGGGTAAGGGTAAGGGTTAGGTTTAGGTTTAGGGTTAGGGTTAGGGTTAGGGTAGGGCTAGGGTTAGGGTTTGGGTAAGGAAAAGAGTTAGGGTTAGGGTTAGGGTTAAGGTTAGGTTTAGGGTGAGCGTAAGGGTAAGGGTTAGCGTTAGGTTTAGAGTTAGGGTTAGGGTAAGGGTTAGGGTAAGGGTAAGGGTTAGGGTTAGGATTAGGTTTAGGGTTTGGGTTAAGGTCAGGGTTAGGGTTAGGGTAAGTGTAAGGGTTACGTTTGGTTTTGGGTAAGGGTTAGGGTTAGGGTTAGGGTTAGTGTTAGTGTTAGGTTTTATGGTTAGGGTTAGAGTAAGGGTAAGGGTTAGGGATAGGGTTAGGGTTAGGGGTAAGGTTAGGGTAGGGTTAGGATTAGGGTAAGGGTTGGGGTTAGGGTTAGGGTAAGGGTAAGGGTTAGGGTTAGGGTTAGGGTAAGGGTTAGGTTAGGGTTAGGGTTAGAGTTACGGTTAGGTTTAAGGTAAGGTAAGGGTTATGGTTAGAGTTAGGGTTAAGGTTAGGGTTAGGGTTAGCGTTAGGGTAAGGGTAAGGGTTAGGGTTAGGGTTAAGGTAACGGTAAGGGTTAGGGTTAGTGTTAGGGTTATGATTATGATTAGGGTTAGGGTTAAGTTTAGTGTAAGGTTAAGGTTTAGAGTTAGGATTGGGGTTAGGTTTACGGTTAGGGTTAGGGTAAGAGTAATGTTTAGGGTTAGGTTTACTGTTACGTTTAGGATTAGCGTAAAGGTTAGGGTTAGAGTTAGGGATGGGGTAAGGCTTAGGGTTATGGTTAGGGTTAGGGTTTGGGTAAGGGTAAGTGTTAGGGTTAGGGTTAGTGTTAGGGTTAGGGTTAGGATAAGGGTAAGGGTTAGGGTTAGGGTTAGGGTTAGGGTCAGGATTAGGCTTAGTGTTCGGGTAAGGGTAAGGGTTAGGTTTAGGTTTAGGGTTAGGGTTAAGATTGAGTTTAGGATTAGGGTTAGGGTTAGGATTAGGGTTAGAGTTAGGGTAAGTGTAAGGGTTAGGGTTAGGGTTAGGGTTAGGGTTATGTTTGAGGTTAGAGTTAGAGTTAGAGGAAGGGTTAGCGTTAGGGTTAGAGTAATGGTTAGGGTTAGGGTTAGAGTTAGGGTTAGATTTAGAGTAAGGGTAAGGTTAGGATTAGTGTTAGGGTAAGGGTAGTTGTTAGGGTTAGGGTTAGGGTTAGGTTAAGGGTTAGGGTTAGAGTTAGGGTTAGGGTTAGGTTTAGGGTTAGGGTAAGTGTAAGGGTTAGGGTTAGGGTTAGGGTAAGTGTTAGGGTTAGGGTTAGGGTGAGGGTTATGGTAAGGGTAAGGGTAAGGGTTTAGGGTTAGACTCTGGGTTAAGGTTGAGGTTAGGGTTAAGGTTAGGGTTAGGGTAAGGGTTAGGGTTAGGGTTAGGGTAAGGGTAAGGGTTATGGTTAGTGTTAGGGTTAAGATTGAGGTTAGGGTTAGGTTTAGAGTAAGGGTTAGGGTTAGGATTGGGGTAACGATTAGGGTTAGGGTTAGGGTTAGAGTTAGGGTTAGGTTTAGGGTTAGGGTAAGGGTTAGGGTTAGGGTTAGGGTTAGGGTAAGGGTTAGGGTTAGGGGTTAGGATTAGTGTTAGGGTTAGGTTAAGGGTTAGGGTTAGGGTTAGGGCTAGGATAAGGGTTAGGGTTAGGGTAAGGATAAGTGTTAGGGTTAGGGTTAGGGTTAGGGTAAAGGTTAGGGTTAGGATTAGGTTTAGGTGTTAGGGTTCAGGTTAGGATTAGGGTTAGGTTTAGGGTTAGGGTTAGGTAAGGGTTAGGGTTAGGGTTAGGGTTAGTTTTCCTGTTAGGGTTAGGGTAAGGGTAAGGGTTAGGGTTAGGGTAAGGGGTAAGGTAAGGGTTAGGGTTAGGGTTAGGTTTAGGTTTAGGGCTAGGGTTAGGGTAAGTGGAAGGGTTAGTGTTAGGGTTAGGGTTAGGGTTAGGTTTAGGGTTAGGGTTAGGGTAAGGGCAAGGTTTAGGGTTAGGGTTAAGGTAAGGTTTAGGGTTAGGGTTAGGGTTAGTTTTAGTGTTAGGGTTAGGGTAAGGGTAAGGTTTAGGGTTACGGTTAGTGTTAGGGTTAAAGTTTTTGTTAGGGATAGGGTTAGGGTAAGGTTTAGGGTTAGGTTAGGTTAAGGTTTGGGGTTAGGGTTAGGGTTAAGGTTAGAGTTAGGTTTAGGTTTAGGTTAAGTGTAAGGGTTATGGTTTGGGTTAGAGTTATGGTTAGGGTTAGGGTTAAGTTAAGGTTTTTTGTGAAGGTTAGGGTTAGAGATAGGTTTAGGGTTGGTTAAGATTAAGGGTTAGGGTTAGGGTTAGTTTAAGGGTTAGGGTTATGGGTTAGCGTTAGGGTTATGGTTGGGGTTAGGTTAAGGGTTAGGTTAGGGTTAGGGTAAGGTTTAGGGTTAGGTTTAAAGTAGGGTAAGTGTTAGGGTTAGGGTGAGGGTTAGTGTTAGTGTTAGGGTAAGGGTTAGGGTTAGGGTTAGTGTTACGGTAAGGGTAAGTGTTAGGGTTAGGGTTAGGGTTAGGGTAAGTGTTATGGTAAAGGTTAGGGTTAGGGTTAGGTTGAGGGTTATGGTAAGGGTTAGGGTAATTGTTAGGGTTAGAGTTAGGGTAAGAGTAAGGTTTACTGTTAGGGTTATGGTTCGGGTTACTGTAAGGTAAGGGTAAGGGTTATGGTTAGGGTTAGGGTTAGGTTTAGGTTTAGGGTTAGGTTTAGGGTTATAGTTAGGATTAGGGTTAGGGTAAGCGTAAGGGTTAGCTTTAGAGTCAGGTTTAGATTTCAGGTTAGGATTAGGGTTATGGTAAGATTCAGGGTTAGGGTTAGTGTTAGTGTTAGGGTTAGGGTAAGGGTTAGGGTTTAGGTTAGGGTTGGGGTTAGGGTTAGGGTTCGGATTAGGGTTAGGGTAAGGGTTAGGGTCAGGGTTAGGTTTAGGGTTAGGGTTAGGGTAAGGGTAAGGGTTAGGTTTAGGTTTAGGGTTAGGGTTAGGTTTAGGGTAGGGTTAGGGTAAGGGTTTGGGTAACGAAAAGGGTTAGCGTTAGGGTTAGGGTTAAGGTTAGGGTTAGGGTGAGGGTAAGGGTAAAGGCTAGGGTTAGGTTTAGAGTTAGGTTTAGGATAAGGGTTAGGGTTAGGGTTAGGGTAAGTGTAAGGTTTAGGGTTAGGATTAGGTTTTGGGTTGGGTTTAAAGTTAGGGTTAGGGTTAGGGTTAGGTTTAGGGTTAGGGTTAGAGTAAGGGTAAGGGTTACGGATAGGGTTAGGGTTAGGGTTAAGGTTAGGGTTAGGGTTAGGATTAGCGTTAGGTTTAGGGTGAGGGTTAGGGTGAGGGTAAGGGTTACATTAGGTTTAGGGTTAGGGTTAGAGTTCGGGTTAGGTTTAGGGTAAGGTAAGGGTTAGGGTTAGAGTTAGGGTTAAGGCTAGGATTAGGGTTAGCGTTAGGGTCAGGGTAAGGGTTAGGGTTAGGGTTAGGATTAGAGTTAGGGTTAGGTTTAGTGTTAGGGTTATGGTTATGGTTAGGGTTAGGTTTAGTGTAAGGGTAAGGTTTATGGTTAGGATTGGGGTTAGGATTAGGGTTAGGGTTAGGGGAAGGTTAAGGTTTAGGGTTAGGGTTACTGTTATGTTTAGGATTAGGGTAAGGGTTAGGGTTAGAGTTAGGGTTAGGGTAAGGTTAAGGGTTAGGGTTATGTTTAGGGTTAGAGTTAGGGTAAGGGTAAGGGTTAGTGTTAAGGTTAGGGAAAGGGTTAGGTTAGGGTTAGGGTTAGGGTTAGGTTTAGGTTAAGGGTTAGGGTTAGGGTTAGGTTAAGGGTAAGTTTTAGGGTTAGGGTTAGGGTTAGGGATTGGGTTAGGTTTAGGGTTAGGGTTAGGGTAAGGGTAAGGGTTAAGGTTATGTTTAGGGTTAGGGTTAGGGTTAGGGTAACAGTGAGGGTTAGGTTTAGGTTAAGGGTAAGGTTTAGGATTAGGGTTAGGGTTAGGTTTGGGGTTAGCGTTAGGGTTAGGGCAAGGGTATGTGTTAGGGTTAGTTTTAGGGTTAGGGTTAGGTTTAGGGTTCACGTTAGGGTAAGGGTAAGGGTTAGGGTTAGGGTTAGGGTTAAGGTAAGGGTCAGGGTTAGGGTTAGGGTTAGGGTTAGGTTTAGGTTAAGGGTTAGGGTTAGGTTTAGGGTAAGGGTAAGGTTTAGGGTTAGGTTTAGGGTTAGGGTAAGGGTAAGGGTAAGGTTTAGGTTTAGGGTTAGGGTAAGGGTAAGGGTTAGGGTTAGGGTTAGGGTTAGGGTTAGCGTTAGGGTTAGGGTTAGGGTAAGGGTAAGGTTTAGGCTTACTGTTAGGTTTAGGGTTTACATTAGGGTTAGGGTTAGAGTAAGGGTGAGGGTTAGGGTTAGGGTTAGGGTAGGGGTAAGGGTTAGGGTTACGGTTAGGTTAGGGTAAGGGTTAGGGTTAGGGTTAGGGCTAGGGTAAGTGTTAGGATTAGGGTTAGGGTGAGGTTTAGGGTTAGGGTTAGGGTAAGGCTTAGGGTTAGGGTTAGTGTTAGGGAAAGGGTAAGTGTTAGGGTTAGGGTGAGGGTTAGGGTTAGGGTTAGGGTTAGTGTAAGGGTAAGGTTTATGGTTACGGTTATGGTTAGGTTTAGGGTTAGGTTTAGGGTAAGGGTAAGTGTTAGGGTTAGAGTTAGTGTTAGGGTTAAGGTTAGGGTTAGGGTTAGGGTTAGGGTTTGGGTTAGGGTTAGGTTTAGGATTAGGGTTAGGGTAAGGGTAAGTGTTATTTTTAGTGTTAGGTTTAGCGAAAGGGCAAGGGTTAGGGTTAGGGTTTGGTTAAGTTAAGGATTAGGGTTAGGGTTAGGGTAAGAATAAGTGTAAGGGTTAGGGTTAGGGTTAGGTTTAGGTTTAGGGTTAGCTTTAGGGTAAGGGTAAGGGTTAGGGTTAGGGTTAGGGTTAAGTTTAGGGTTAGGGTTAGGGTTAGTGTAAGGGTTAGGGTTAGGGTTAGGATAAGGGTTACGTTAGGGTTAGGGTTAGGGTTAGAGTTAGGGTTAGGTTTTGGGTAAGGTAAGGGTTAGGGTTAGAGTTAGGGTTAAGGTTAGGATTAGGGTTAGCGTTAGGGTAAGGGTAAGGGTTAGGTTTAGGGTTAGGGTTAGAGTTAGGGTTAGGTTTAGTGTTAGGGTTATGGTTAGGGTTAGGGTTAGGTTTAGTGTAAGGGTAAGGGTTATGGTTAGGATTGGGGTTAGGGTTAGGGTTAGGGTAAGGGGAAGGTTTAGGGTTAGGGTTACTGTTACGTTTAGGATTAGGGTAAGGGTTAGGGTTAGAGTTAGGGTTAGGGTAAGGGTAAGGGTTAGGGTTATGGTTAGGGTTAGAGTTAGGGTAAGGGTAAGGGTTAGTGTTAGGGTTAGGGAAAGGGTTAGGTTAGGGTTAGGGTTAGGGTTAGGTTTAGGTTAATGGTTAGGGTTAGGGTTAGGTTAAGGGTAAGGGATAGGGTTAGGGTAGGGTTAGGTTAGGTTTAGGTTTAGGATAAGGGTAAGGGTTAGGGTTAGGGTTAGGTTTAGGGTAAGGGTTAGGGTTAGGGTAGGGTTAGGGTAGGAGTTAGTCTAAGGGTAAGTGTTAGGGTTAGGGTTAGGGTTAGGATAAGTGTAAGTGTTAGGGTTAGGGTTAAGGTTAGTGTTAGGGGTTGGGGTTAGGGTTAGTGTTAGGGTTAAGTCTGGGGTTAGGGTTACGTAAGGGTAAGGATAAGGGTTAGGGATAGGGTTAGTGTTAGGGTTAGGGTAAGTATTAGGGTAAGGGTTTGGGTTAGGGTTAGGTTTAGGGTTGCGGTTAAGTTTAGGGTTAGGGTTAGCGTAAGGGTTATGGTTAGAGTTAGGGTTAGGTTTAAGATAAGGTAAGGGTTAGGGTTAGAGTTAGGGTTAAGGTTAGGATTAGGGTTAGCGTTAGGGTAAGGGTAAGGGTTAGGGTTAGGTTTAGGGTTAGAGTTAGGGTTTGGTTTAGGATTAGGGTAAGGGGAAGGGTTAGGTGAGGGTTAGGGTTACGGTTAGGGTAAGGGTTAAGGTTAGGGTTAGGTTTAGGGTTAGGGTAAGGGTAAGTGTTAGTTTTAGGGTTAGGATTAGGGTTAGTTTAGGATAAGGGTAAGGGTTAGTATTAGGGTTAGGGTTAAGGTTCGCGTTAGGGTTAGGGTTCAGGGATAGGTTAGGGTTAGGGTTAGAGTTAGGTTTAGTGTTAGGGTTAGAGTAAGGGTAAGGGTTAGGTTTAGGGTTATAGTTAGTGTGAGGTTTAGTGTTAGGGTTAGGGTAAGGGTAAGGGTTAGGGATAGGGTTAGGGTTAGCGTTAGGGTTAGGGGTAGGTTTAGGTTTAGGTTTAGGGTAAAGGTAAGGGTTAGGGTTAGGGTTAGGGTTAGGTTAGGGTTAAAGTTAGGGTTAGGGTTAGGGTTAGGGTTAGGGTAAGGGTTAGGGTTAGGGTTAGGGTTAAGGTTAGGGTTAGGGTTAGGGTTAGGGTTAGGGTTAAGTTTAGGGATAGGGTTAGCGTTTGGGTAAGTTATGGGTTAGTGTTAGGGTTAAGGTAAGGGTAAGGGTTAGGGTTATAGTTAGGGTTATGGTTAGGGTAAGGGTTAGGGTTAGGTTTACTGTAAGGTTAAGGTTTAGGGTTAGGTTTGGGGTTAGGGTTAGGGTAGTGTAAGGTTTCGGTTTAGGGTTAGGGTTATGTTTAGTATTAGGGTAAGGGTTAGGATTAGAGTTAGGGTTATGGTAAGGGTTAGGGTTATGGTTATGGTTAGGGTTAGGGTAAGGGTAAGTGTTAGGGTTAGGGTTAGGGTTAGGGTAAGGGTAAGCGTTAGGCTTAGGGTTAGGTTTAGGGTAACGGTTAGGGTTAGGTTTAGGGTAAGGGTAAGTTTTAGGGTTAGGGTTAGGGTTAGGTTTAGGTTTAGTGTAAGGGTAAGTGTTAGGGTTAGGGTTAGGGTTAGGGTGAGGGTTAGGGTTAGGGTAGGGGTTAGGGTAAGTGTTAGTGTTCGGGTTAGGGTTAGGGTTAGGATAAGTGTAATGATTAGGGTTAGGGTTAGGGTTAGGGGTTAGTGTTAGGGTTAGATATAGTGTTAGGGTTAGGGTAAGGGTAAGGGTTAGGGTTAGGGTTAGGGTTAGGGTTAATTTTAGGTTTAGCGTTAGGGTTAGGGTTAGGGTTAGGGTTAGGGTAAGGGTAAGGTATAGGGTTAGGTTTAGGTTTTGGTTTAGGGCTAGGGTTAGGGTAAGGGTAAGTGTTTGGGTTAGGGTTAGTGTTAGATTTAAGGTTAAGTTTAGGGTTAGGGTTAGCGTTAGTTTTAGGGTTAGGGTTAGGGTAAGGGTAAGGTTTAGGGTTACAGTTAGGTTTTGGTTTAGGGTTACGTTCAGGGTTAGGGGTTAGTGTTAGGGTTAGTGTTAGGTTTAGATATAGTGTTAGGGTTAGGGTAAGGGTAAGGGTTAGGGTTAGGGTTAGGGTTAGTGTTTGGGTTAAGGTTAGGTTTAGGGTTAGGGTTAGGGTTAGGTTTATGGTTAGGGTTAGGGTAAGTGTAAGTGTTAGGTTTAGGGTTCGGGTAAGGAAAGGGTAAGGGTTAGGGTTAGGTTTAGGGTTAGGGTTAGGGTTAGGGTTAGGGTTAGTGTAAGGGTTAGGGTTAGGGTTAGGGTTAGGGTTAGGGTAAGGGTAAGGTTTAGGGTTAGGTTTAGGTTTTGGTTTAGGTTTAGGGTTAGGGTTAGGGTAAGGGTAAGGGTTTGGGTTAGGGTTAGTGTTAGATTTAAGGTTAAGGTTAGGGTTAGGGTTAGCGTTAGGTTTAGGGTTAGGGTTAGGGTAAGGGTAAGGTTTAGGGTTACAGTTAGGTTTTGGTTTAGGGTTACGTTCAGGGTTAGGGGTTAGTGTTAGGGTTAGTGTTATGGTTAGATATAGTGTTAGGGTTAGGGTAAGGGTAAGGGTTAGGGTTAGGGTTAGGGTTAGGGTTAGTGTTTGGGTTAAGGTTAGGTTTAGGGTTAGGGTTAGGGTTAGGTTTATGGTTAGGGTTAGGGTAAGTGTAAGTGTTAGGTTTAGGGTTCGGGTAAGGAAAGGGTAAGGGTTAGGGTTAGGTTTAGGGTTAGGGTTAGGGTTAGGGTTAGGGTTAGTGTAAGGGTTAGGGTTAGGGTTAGGGTTAGGTTAAGGGTTAGGGTTATGGTTAGGGTTACGGTAACATTAAGGGTTAGGGTTAGGTTTAGGGTTAGGGTAAGGGTAAGGTTTAGGGTTAGTTTTATATTACGGTTAGGGTAAGGGTAAGGTTTAGGGATAGGGTTAGGGTTAGGGTTAACTTTAGGATTAGGGTTAGGGTTAGAGTTAGGATTAGGGTTAGGGTAAGGGTAAGGTTTAGGGTTAGGGTTAGGGTTAGGGTTAAGTTTATGGTTAGGGTTAGGGTTAGGGTAAGGTTGAGGGTTAGGGTTAGGGTAACGGTTAGGGTTAGGGTTAGGGTTAGGTTTAGAGTTAGGGTTGGGTTTAGGGAAAGGGTAAGGGGTAGGGTTACAGTTAGGGTTAACGTTAGGGTTAGGGTTAGCGTTAGGGTAAGGGTAAGGGTTAGGGTTAGGTTTAAGTTAAGGGTTAGGGTAAGGGTAAGTGTTATGGTTAGTCTTAGGGTAATGGTTAGGGTAAGGGTTAGGGTTATGTTTAGTGTAAGGCTAAGGTTTAGGGTTAGGGTTGAGGTTAGGTTTAGGGTTAGGGTTAGGGCAAGGGTTAGGGTGTAGTTAGGGTTAGGTTTAGGGTAAGGGTAAGTGTTAGGGTTAGGGTTGGGTTAGGGTTAGGGTTAGGATAAGGGTTAGTGTTAGGGTTAGGGTTAGGGTTACGGGTTAGGGTTAGGGTTAGGGTTAGGGTTAGCTTTAGGGTTAGGGTAAAGGTAATGGTTAGGGTCAGGGTTAGGGTTACGTTTAGGGTTAGGTTTAGGGTAAGTGTAAGGGTAAGGGTTAGGGATAGTTTTATGGTTAGGGTTAAATTTAGGGTTAGGGTTAGGGTTAGGGTTGGGTTTAGGGTTATGGTTAGGGTAAGGGAAAGTGTTAGGTTTAGGGTTAGGGTTACCGTTACGGTTAAGGTTAGGGTTAGGGTTAGGATTAGGTTATGGTAAGGGTTAGGATAGGGTTAGGATAAGTGTAAGGGTTAGGGTTAGGGTAGGGTTAGTGTTCGGGGTTAGGTTTAGGATTAGGGTTAGTTTTGGGGTTAGGGTTACGTTACGGTAAGGGTTAGGGTTAGGGTTACTGTTAGGGTTAGTGTTAGCTGTAGGGTTTGAGTTAGGGTTAGGTTTAGGGTTAGGTTAAGGTATGGGTAAGGGTAGGATTTAGGGTTAGGGTTAGGGTTAAGTTTAGGGTTAGGGTTAGGTTAAGGGTAAGGGTTAGGGTTAGGGTTAGTGTTAGGGTAAAATTTAGGGTTAGGGTAAGGGTAAGAGTTTGGGTTAGAGTTTGGGTTTGGGTAAGGGTTAGGGTTAGGGTTACTGGTAAGGTTAGGGTTAGGGTAAGGGTAAGTGTAAGGTTTAGGGTTAGTGATAGGGTTAGGTTTAGGGTTAGGGTTAGGGTTAGTGTTAGGGTAAGGGTAAGGGTTAGGGTTAGGGTTAGGGTTAGGGTTGGGGTTATGGTTATGTTTAGGGTTAGGGTAAGGTTAAGTGTTATGGTTAAGTTTAGGGTTACGGTTAGGGTAAGGGAAAGGGTTAGGGTTAAGGTTAGGTTTAGGTTTATGTTTAGGGTTAGAGTAAGGGTAAGTGTTAGGGATAGGTTTAGGGTTGGGGTTAAGGTTAGGTTTAGGGTTAGGTTTATTGTTAGGGTTAGGTTTAGGGTTAGGGTTAGGTTTACGGTTATTGTTAGGGTAAGGGTTGGGGTTAGGGTTAGGGTTAGGTTTAAGTTTAGGGTTAGGGTTAGGGTTAGGGTAAGGGTTAGGGTTAGGGTAACGGTTAGGGTTAGGGTTAGGGTTAGGGTTAGAGTTAGCCTTAGGTTTAGGGTAAGGGTAAGGGGTAGGGTTAGTGTTATCGTTAAGGTTAGGGTTAGGATATGCGTTAGGGTAAGGGTAAGGGTTAGGGTTAGTGTTAAGGTAAGGGTAAGGGTAAGGGTAAGGGTAAGGGTTAGGGTTAGGGTTAGGGTTTTGGTTAGGGTAAGGGTTAGGGTTAGGGTTAGTGTTAAGGTAAGGGTAAGGGTAAGGGTAAGGGTAAGGGTTAGGGTTAGGGTTAGGGTTTTGGTTACGGTAAGGGTTAGGGTTAGGTTTAGTGTAAGGGTAAGGTTTAGGGTTAGGGTTGGGGTTAGGATTAGGGTTAGGGTTAGGGTAAGTGTAAGTGTTAGGGTTAGGGTTAGGGTTATGTTTAGGGGTAGGGTAAGGGTAAGGGTTAGGGTTATGCTTAAAGTTAGGGTTAGGGCAAGGGTTAGGGTTGTAGTTAGGGTTAGGTTTAGGGTAAGGGTAAGTGTTAGGGTTAGGGTTAGGGTTAGGTTTAGGGTAAGGGTAAGCGTTTGGGTTAGGGTTAGGGTTAGGGTTAAGGTAATGATTAGGGTTAGGGTTAGGGTAGGGGTTAGGATAAGTGTAATGGTTAGGGTTAGGGTTAGGGTTAGGCTTAGGGGTTAGGGTTAGGTTTAGGGTTAGGGTTATGTTTAGGGTGAGGGTTATGGTAAGGTAAGGGTTAGGGTTAGGGTTAGGGTTAGTGTTAGGTTTAGGGTTAGGGTTAGGGCTAGGGTTAGGTTTAGGGTTAGGGTTAGGGTAAGGGTAAGGTTTAGGGTTAGGGTTAGGGTTTCGTTTAGGGTTAGGGTTAGGGTAAGGGTAAGGGTTAGGGTTAGGGTTAGTGTTAGGGTTAAGGTTAGGGTTAGTGTTAGGGTTTGTGTTAGGGTTAGGTTTAGGGTTAGGGTTAGGGTTAGGGTAAGAGTAAGTGTTAGGGTTACGGTTAGCGAAAGTGTAAGGGTTAGGGTTAGGTTTAGGGTTAGGGTAAGGATTAGGGTTAGGGTTAGGGTAAGATTAGGGTAGGGTTAGCATTAAGGTTAGGGTTAGGGTAAGGGAAATGGTAAGAGTTTGGGTTAGAGTTTGGGTTTGGTTAAGGGTTCGGGTTAGAGTTAGGGGTAAGGTTAGGGTTATGGTTAGGGTAAGGGTAAGGGTTAGGGTTAGGGTTAGGGCCAGGGGTATTGTTTGGGAAAGGGTTAGGGTTAGTGTTATGTTTAGGTTTAGGGTTAGGGTTAGGGTTAGGTTTAGGGTAAGGGTAAGGGTTAGGGTTAAGTTTAGGGTTAGAGATAGGATTATGGTTAGGGTTAGGGTCAGGGTAAGGGTTACGGTTAGGTTTAGGGTTAGGGTTAAGGTAAGGATAAGGGTTAGGTCAAGGGTTTGGGTTAGGTTAAGGGTTAGGGTTATGGTTAGGATTAGGGTAAGGATAAGGGTTAGGGTTAAGGTTAGGGTTAGGGTTAGGGTTAGCATTAGGATTAAGGTTTGTGGTAGGGTTAGGGTTAGGGTTAGGGTAAGGGTAAGGGTTAGGGTTAGGGTTAGGGTTAGAGTTAAGTTTAGGGTTAGGGTTAGGGTTAGGGTAAGGTTTAGGTTTAGGGTTAGGGTAAGGGTTAGGGTTAGGGTTAGGGTAAGGGTAAGGGTTAGGGTTATGGTTACTGTTAGGGATAAGTTTAGGGTTAAGATAAGGGTAAGGGTAAGGGATAGGGTTTGGTTTAGGGTTAGGTTTAGGTTTAGGTTTAGGGTAAGGGTACGTGGTAGAGTTAGGGTTAGGGTTAGGGTTAGTATTAGGATAAGGATAAGGGTTAGAGTTAGGGTTGGGTTAGGGTTCGGGGATAGGGTTAGGGTTAGGGTTAGAGTTAGCCTTAGGTTTAGGGTAAGGGTAAGGGGTAGGGTTAGTGTTATCGTTAAGGTTAGGGTTAGGGTATGCGTTAGGGTAAGGGTAAGGGTTAGGGTTAGTGTTAAGGTAAGGGTAAGGGTAAGGGTAAGGGTAAGGGTTAGGGTTAGGGTTAGGGTTTTGGTTAGGGTAAGGGTTAGGGTTAGGGTTAGTGTTAAGGTAAGGGTAAGGGTAAGGGTAAGGGTAAGGGTTAGGGTTAGGGTTAGGGTTTTGGTTAGGGTAAGGGTTAGGGTTAGGGTTAGTGTAAGGGTAAGGTTTAGGGTTAGGGTTGGGGTTAGGATTAGGGTTAGGGTTAGGGTAAGTGTAAGTGTTAGGGTTAGGGTTAGGGTTATGTTTAGGGGTAGGGTAAGGGTAATGGTTAGGGTTATGCTTAAAGTTAGGGTTAGGGCAAGGGTTAGGGTTGTAGTTAGGGTTAGGTTTAGGGTAAGGGTAAGTGTTAGGGTTAGGGTTAGGGTTAGGTTTAGGGTAAGGGTAAGCGTTTGGGTTAGGGTTAGGGTTAGGGTTAAGGTAATGATTAGGGTTAGGGTTAGGGTAGGGGTTAGGATAAGTGTAATGGTTAGGGTTAGGGTTAGGGTTAGGCTTAGGGGTTAGGGTTAGGTTTAGGGTTAGGGTTATGTTTAGGGTGAGGGTTATGGTAAGGTAAGGGTTAGGGTTAGGGTTAGGGTTAGGGTTAGTGTTGGTTTAGGGTTAGGGTTAGGGCTAGGGTTAGGTTTAGGGTTAGGGTTAGGGTAAGGGTAAGGTTTAGGGTTAGGGTTAGGGTTTCGTTTAGGGTTAGGGTTAGGGTAAGGGTAAGGGTTAGGGTTAGGGTTAGTGTTAGGGTTAAGGTTAGGGTTAGTGTTAGGGTTTGTGTTAGGGTTAGGTTTAGGGTTAGGGTTAGGGTTAGGGTAAGAGTAAGTGTTAGGGTTAGGGTTAGCGAAAGTGTAAGGGTTAGGGTTAGGTTTAGGGTTAGGGTAAGGAGTAGGGTTAGGGTTAGGGTAAGATTAGGGTAGGGTTAGCATTAAGGTTAGGGTTAGGGTAAGGGAAATGGTAAGAGTTTGGGTTAGAGTTTGGGTTTGGTTAAGGGTTCGGGTTAGAGTTAGGGGTAAGGTTAGGGTAATGGTTAGGGTAAGGGTAAGGGTTAGGGTTAGGGTTAGGGCCAGGGGAATTGTTTGGGAAAGGGTTAGGGTTAGTGTTATGTTTAGGTTTAGGGTTAGGGTTAGGGTTAGGTTTAGGGTAAGGGTAAGGGTTAGGGTTAAGTTTAGGGTTAGAGATAGGATTATGGTTAGGGTTAGGGTCAGGGTAAGGGTTACAGTTAGGTTTAGGGTTAGGGTTAAGGTAAGGATAAGGGTTAGGTCTAGGGTTTGGGTTAGGTTAAGGGTTAGGGTTATGGTTAGGATTAGGGTAAGGATAAGGGTTAGGGTTAAGGTTAGGGTTAGGGTTAGGGTTAGCATTAGGATTAAGGTTTGGGGTAGGGTTAGGGTTAGGGTTAGGGTAAGGGTAAGGGTTAGGGTTAGGGTTAGGGTTAGGGTTAAGTTTAGGGTTAGGGTTAGGGTTAGGGTAAGGTTTAGGTTTAGGGTTAGGGTAAGGGTTAGGGTTAGGGTTAGGGTAAGGGTAAGGGTTAGGGTTATGGTTACTGTTAGGGATAAGTTTAGGGTTAAGATAAGGGTAAGGGTAAGGGATAGGGTTTGGTTTAGGGTTAGGTTTAGGTTTAGGTTTAGGGTAAGGGTAAGTGGTAGAGTTAGGGTTAGGGTTAGGGTTAGTATTAGGATAAGGATAAGGGTTAGAGTTAGGGTTGGGTTAGGGTTCGGGGATAGGGTTAGGGTTAGGGTTAGAGTTAGGTTTAGGGTTAGGGTAAGGGTTAGGGTTAGGTTTAGGGTTAGGGTTACGGTAAGGGTAAGTGTTAGGGATAGGGTTAAATTTAGGGTTAAGGTTAGGGTTAGGATTAGGGTTAGGATTAGGCCTAGGTTAAGTTTAGGGTTAGGGTTAGGGTTAGGGTAAGGGTTAGGTTTAGGATTAGGGTTAGGGTTAAGTTTAGGTTTAGGGTTAGACTTAGGGTAAGGTTTAGTGTTAGAGTTAGGGTAAGGGTTAGGGTTAGGGTTAGGGTTAGATTTAGGGTTAGGTTTAGGGTAAGGGTAAGGGTTTGGGTTATGATTAAGGTAGGTTTAGGGTTAGGGTTGTGGTTAGGTTTAGGGTTAGGGTTAGGGTAAGGGTAAGGGTTAGGGTTAGAGTTAGGGTTAGGGTAAGGGTTTGGGTTATGGTTAGGGTTAGGGTTACGGTAAGGGTAATCGTTAGGGTTAGGGTTATGCTTAGGGTTAGGATAAGGGTAATTGTTAGGGTTAGGGTTAGGGTTAGGTTTGGGTTTAGGTATAGGGTAATGGTAAGGGTTAGGCTAAGGGGAAGTGTTAGGATTAGGGTTAGGTTTAGGTAAGGGTAAGGGTTAGGGTTAAGGTTAGGATTAGGGTTAGGGTTAGGGTTATGGTTAGGGTTAGGGTAAGATTAAGGCTTAGGGTTAAGGTTAGGGTTAGGGTTAGGGTTAGGGTTAGGATTAAGGTTAGGATTAGGGTTAGGGTAATGGTAAGGGTTAGGGTTAGGTTTAGAGTTAGGGTTAGGGTAAGGGTAAGGGAAAGTTTTAGGGTTAAGATTAGGTTTAGGATTAGGGATAGGGTTAGGGTTAGGGTTTGGGTAAGGGTAAGGGTTAGGGTTAGGATTAGCGTAAGGGTTAGCGTTAGTGTTAGGGTTAGGTTTAGGGTTACGGTTAGGGTTAGGGTTAGGGTAAGGGTGTGTGTTTGGGTTAGGGTTAGGGTTAAGGTTAGGATTAGGTTTAGAGTTAGGGTAAGGGTAAGGGTTAGGTTTAGGATTAGGTTTAGGATAATGGTAAGGGTAAGGGTTAGGGTTTGGTTTAGGGTTTGGGTTAGGTTTAGGATTAGGGTAAGGGTAAGTGTTAGAGTTAGGTTTAGGGTTAGGGTTAGTGTTAGGATAAGGGTAAGGGTTAGGGTTAGGGTTCGGGGTTAGTGTTAGGGTTAAAGTTAGGTTTAGGTTTAGGGTTTGGGTAAGGGTAAGGGTTAGGTTTAGGGTTAGGGTTAGTGTTAGGTTTAGGGTTAGGGTTAGGGTAAGGGTAAGTGTTAGCTTTAGGGTTAGGGTTAGGTTTAGGGTTAGGGTTAGGGTTAGTGTTAAGGTTAGGGTTAGGGTTAGGTTAAGGGTAAGCGTTAGGGTTAGGTTTAGGGTTAGGGTTAGGGTAAGGGTAAGGGTTAGGGTTAAAGTTAGGTTTAGGGTTAGGGATAGGATTAGGGTTAGCGTTAGGGTAAGGGTAAGGGTTAGGGTTAGGATTAGGGTAAGGGTAAGGGGTAGGGTTAGTGTTAGGGTTAAGGTTAGCGTTAGGGTTAGTGTTAGAGTTAGGGTTATGTTTAGGGTTACGGTTAGGGTTAGGGTTAGGGTTAGGTTAAGGGTATGTGTTTGGGTTAGGATTAGGGTTAAGGTTAGTATTAGGGTTAGCGTTAGGGTAAGGGAAAGGGTTAGTGTTAGGGTTAGGGTTAGGGTTAAGTTTAGGGTTAGGGTTATGGTTAAGGTTACGGTTAGGTTTATGGTTACGTTTAGGGTTAGGGTTAGGGTTAGGGTAAGGGTATGTGTTAGGGTTAGGTTTAGGGTTAGGGTTAGGGTAGGGGTAAGGGTTAGGGTTAAGGTTTGGTTTAGGGTTAGGTTTAGTTTAAGGGTTAGGGTTAGCGTTAGGATTAAGGTAAGGGTTAGGTTTCGGGTAAGGGTATGTGTTAGGTTAGTGTTAGGGTTAAGGTTAGGGTTAGGGTTAGCGTTAGGGTAAGGGTAAGTGTTAGGGTTAGGATTAGGGTTAAGATAAGGGTAAGGGTTAGGGTTATGGTTAGGGTTATGGTTAAGGTAAGGTTTAGGGTTAGGTTTTAGGTAAGGGTAAGAGTTAGGGTTACGGTTAGGGTTAGGGTAAGGGTAAGGGTTAGGGTTAGGTTTAGGGTTAGGGTTAGGTTTAGGGTTAGGGTAAGGATAAGGGTTAGGGTTACAGTCAGGATTAGGGTAGTGTAAGGGTTAGGGTTAGGGTTAGGTTTAGGGTTAGGGTAAGGATAAGTGTTAGTGTTAGGGGTAGGGTTAGGGTTAGTGTTAGGATAAATGTAAGGGTTAGAGTTAGGGTTAGGGTTAGGGTTCGGGGTTAGGGTTAGGGTTAGTGTTAGAGTTAGGTTTAGGGTTAGGGTTAGGTTAAGGGTAAGGGTTAGGGTTAGGGTTAGGGTTAGTGTTAAGTTTAGGGTTAGGGTTAGGGTAAGTTTAAGGATTAGGGATAGGGTTAAGGTTAGGTTTAAGGTTAGGGTTGGGTTAGGGTTAGGGTTAGGTTTAGGGTTAGGGTTAGGGTAAGGGTAAGGGTTAGGGTTAGGGTTAGGGTTAGGGTTAAGTTTAGGGTTAGGGTTTGGGTTAGGGTAAGGTTTAGGGTTAGGGTTAGGATAAGGGTTAGGCTTAGGGTTAGGGTTAGGGTTAGAGTTAGGTTTAGGTTTAGGGTAAGGGTAAGGGGTAGGGTTAGTGTTAGGGTTAATGTTAGGGTTAGGGTAGGCGTTAGGTAAGGGTAAGGGTTTGGCGTAGGGTTAAGGTAGGTTTAGGGTTACGGTTGGGGTTAGGGTTAGGGTTAGGGTTAGGGTAAGTGTAAGGGTTAGGGTTAGGGTTAGGTTTATGTTTAGTATTAGGATAAGGGTAAGGGTTAGGGTTAGAGTTAGGGTTAGGGTAAGTGTTTGGGTTATGGTTAGGGTTAGGCTTACGGTAAGGGTAAGTGTTATGGTTAGGGTTATTCTTAGGTTTAGGATAAGGGTAATTGTTATGGTTAGGGTTAGGGTTAGGGTTAGGTTTAGGTTTAGGGTAATGGTCAGGGTGAGGCTAAGGTTAAGTGTTAGGGTTAGGGTTAGGTTTAGGTAAGGATAAGGGTTAGGGTTAGGGTTAGAGTTAGGTTTAGGGTTAGGGTTATGGTTAGGGTTAGGGTAAGATTAAGGCTTAGGGTTAAGGTTAGGGTTAGGGTTAGGTTTAGGGTGTGGGTTAAGGTTAGGGTGAGGGTTAGGGTAAGGGTAAGGGTTAGGGTTAGGTTTAGAGTTAGGGTTAGGGTAAGGGTAAGGGTAAGGGTTAGGGTTAAGGTGAGGTTTAGGGTTAGGGATAGGGTTAGGGTTAGGGTTTGGGTAAGGGTAAGGGTTAGGGTTAGGATTAGCGTAAGGGTTAGGGTTAGGTTTAGAGTTAAGTTTAGGGTTACGGTTAGGGTTACGGTTAGGGTAAGGGTGTGTGTTTGGGTTAGGGTTAGGGTTAAGGTTAGGATTAGGGTTAGAGTTAGGGTAAGGGTAAAGGTTAGGGTTAGGATTAGGGTTAAGATAAGGGTATGGTAAATGTTAGGGTTTGGTTTAGGTTTGGGTTAGGTTTACGATTAGGGTAAGGGTAAGTGTTAGAGTTAGGGTTAGGGTTAGGGTTAGTGTTAGGATAAGGGTAAGGGTTAGGGTTAGGGTTCGGGGTTAGGGTTAGGGTTAGAATTAGGTTTAGGGTTAGGGTTTGGGTAAGGGTAAGGGTTAGGTTTAGGGTTAGGGTTAGTGTTAGGTTTAGGGTTAGGGTTAGGGTAAGGGTAAGGGTTAGGTTTAGGTTTAGGTTTAGGTTTAGGGTTAGGGTTAGGGTTAGTGTTAAGGTTAGGGTTAGGGTTAGGGTAAGGGTTAGGGTTAGGTTTAGGGTTAGGCTTAGGGTAAGGGTAAGGGTAAGGGTTAGGGTTAAGGTTAGGTTTAGGGTTAGGGTTAGCGTTAGGGTAAGGGTAAGGGTTAGGGTTAGGATTAGGGTAAGTGTAAGGGGTAGGGTTAGTGTTAGGGTTAAGGTTAGCGTTAGGGTTAGGGTTAGAGTTAGGGTTATGTTTAGGGTTACGGTTAGGGTTAGGGTTAGGGTTAGGTTAAGGGTATGTGTTTGGGTTAGGGTTAGGGTTAAGGTTAGTATTAGGGTTAGCGTTAGGGTAAGGGTAAGGGTTAGGGTTAGGATTAAGTTTAAGTAGAGGGTAAGGGTAAGGTGTAGGGTTTGGTTTAGGATAGGGTTAGGTTTAGGATTAGGGTAAGGGTAAGTGTTAGAGTTAGGGTTAGGGTTACGGTTAGTGTTAGGATAAGGGTAAGGGTTAGGGTTAGGGTTAGGGTTAGGGTTCGGGATAGGGTTAGGGTAAGGGTTATAGTTAGGTTTAGGGTTAGGGTTCGGGTAAGGGTAAGGGTTAGATTTAGGGTTAGTGTTAGTGTTAGATTTAGGGTTAGGGTTACGGTAAGTGTAAGGGTTAGGGATAGGGTTAAGTTTAGGGTTAAGGTTAGGGTTAGGATTAGGGTTAGGTTTAGTTCTAGGTTAAGTTTAGGGTTAGGGTTAGGGTTCGGGTAAGGGTTAGGGTTAGGGTGAGGGTTAGGGTTAAGTTTAGGTTTAGGGTTAGCGTTAGGGTAAGGGTTAGGCTGAGGGTTAGGGTAAGGGTTAGGGTTTGGGTTAGGTTTAGGGTTAGAGTTAGGGTTAGGTTTAGGGTAAGGGTAAGGGGCATTGTTAGTGTTAGGGTTAAGGTTAGCTTTAGGGTTAGCGTTAGGGTAAGTGTAAGGGTTAGTGTTAGTGTTAGGGTTATGGTTAGGGTAAGGGTTAGGGTTAGGTTTACTGTAAGGGTAAGGTTTAGGGTTAGGGTTGGGGGTAGGTTTAGGGTTAGGGTAAAGTTAAGGGTTAGGGTTAGGGTTAGGGTTATGTTTAGGATTAGGGTAAGGGTAAGGGTTAGGGTTAGGATTAGAGTTAGGGTTAGGATAAGCGTTAGGGTTATGGTTATGGTTAGGTTTAGGGTAAGGGTAAGCATCAGGGTTAGGGTTAGGATAAGTGTAAGGGTTAGGGTTAGGGTTACGGGTTAGGTTTAGGGTTAGTGTTAGATTAAGTGTTAGGGTTAGGGTTAGGGTTATGGTTAAGGTTAGGTTTAGGGTTAGGGTAAGGGTAAGGGTTAGGGTTAGGGTGAGGGTTAGGGTTAGGGTAAGTCTTAGGGTTAGGTTTATGGATAGGGTTAAGTTTAGGGGAAGGATAAGGGTTAGCGTTAAGTTAGGGTTAGGGTTAGCGTTAGGGTAAGGATAAGTGTTAGGGTTAGGGTTAGGGTTAAGGTAAAAGTAAGGGTTAGGGTTAGGGTTAAGGTTAGGTTTAGGGTAAGGGTTATGGATAGGGTTAGGGTTAGCGAAAGGGTAAGGTTTAGGGTTAGATTTAGGGTTAGCTTTAGGGTAAGGGTAAGGGTTAGGGTTAGGGTTAGAGGTAGGGTTAGGTTTAGGTTTAGGGTTAGGGTAAGTGTAAGGGTTAGGTTTAAGATTACGGTTAGGTTTAGGGTTTGGGTTAGGATTAGGGTAAGGGTAAGGTTTAGTGTTAGGATTAGGTTTAGGTTTAGGGTAAGGGTTAGGGTTAGGGTTAGGGTTAGGTTTAGGGTTAGGGTTAGGGTTAGGGTAAGAGTAAGGTTTAGGGTTAGGGTTAGGTGTAGGGGTGGGGGTAAGGTTAGGGTTAGGGTTAGGTTTAGGGTGAGGGTAAGGGTAAGGGTTAGGGTTAGGGTTAGGCTCGAGTAAGGGTTAGGGTTAGTGTTAGGGTTCGAGTAAGTGTTAGGGTTAGGGTTAGGGTTACGGTTAGGTTTATGGTTACGGTTAGGGTTAGGGTTAGGGTTAGGGTAAGGGTAAAGGTAAGGGTTAGGGTTAAGGTTAGGTTTAGGGTTAGGTTTAGGGTTAGGGTTAGGATAAGGGTTAGGGTAAGGGTTAGGATTAGGGTAAGGGTTAGGTTTAGGTTTAGAGTTAGGGTTAGGGTTATGTTTAGAGTAAGGGTATGTGTTAGGTTAGTGTTAGGGTAAGGGTATGTGTTAGGTTAGTGTTAGGGTTAAGGTTAGGGTTAGGGTTAGCGTTAGGGTAAGGGTAAGTGTTAGGGTTAGGATTAGGGTTAAGATAAGGGTAAGGGTTAGGGTTTTGGTTAGGGTTAGGGTTAGGGTTAGGTTAAGGGTTAGGGTTAGGGTTAAGTTAAGGGTAAGGTTTAGGGATAGGTTTAGGGTTTGGGTTACAGTAAGAGTAAGGGTTAGGGTTAGGGTTAGGTTTAGCGTTACGATGAAGGTTAGGGTTAGTTTTAGGGTTAGGGTTAGGGTTTGGGTAAGGGTTAGGTTAGGGTTAGGGTAAGGGTTAGGGTTAGGGTTAGGGTTCGGGTTAGGTTTAGAGTTAGGTTAGGGTAATGGTAAGGGTTAGGGTTAGCGTTAGGGTTAGGTTAAGGGTTAGGGTTAGGGGTTAAGGTTAGGGTTAGGTTTAGGGTTAGGGTTAGGGTAATGGTTAGTGTTAGGCTAAGGGTCAGTGTTAGGCTTAGGTTTAGTGTTAGGGTTAGGGTTAAGGTAAGGTTTGGGGTAAGGGTTAGGTTTAGGGTTATGGTAAAGGTAAGGTTTAGGGTTAGGTTTAGGTTTAGGGCTAGGGTAAGGGTAAGGGTTAGGATTAGGGTTAGGATTAGGGTTAGGTTTATAGTTAGGGTAAGGGTAAGAGTTAGGGTTAGGGTTAGGATTAGCCTTAGGTGTAGGGTTATGGTAAAGGTAAGGGGTAGGGTTAGGGTGAGGGTTAGGGTTAGGTTAAGGGTTAGGGTTAGGATTAGGGTTAGGGTTAGGGTAGGGGTTAGGGTAAGTGTTAGGGTTAGGGTTAGGATTAGGATAAGGGTAAGGGTTAGGTTAGGGTTAGAATTAGTGGTTAGGGTTAAGGTTAGGGTAAGGTTAAGGGTTAGGGTTAAGGTAGGATTAGGGTTAGCGTTAGGGTTAGGATTAAGTTTAGGGTTAGGGTGAGGGTAAGGGTAAGGGTTAGGGTTAGGTTTAGGGTTAGGGTTATTGTAAGGTTAGGGTTAGGTTTAGGGTTAGCATTAGTTAGCGTTAGGGTTAGGTTTAGGGGTTAGGGTTAGGGTTAGGGTAAGGGTAAGGGTTAGGGTTAGGGTTAGGGTTAGTGTTTGGAGAAGGATAAGGGTTATGGTTAGCGTTAGGGTTAGGGTTAGGCTTCGGGGTTAGGGTTAGGGGTAGGTTTAGGGTTGCGTTTAAGGTTAGGGTTACGGTTACGGTAAGGGTAAGGGTTAGGGTTAGGGTTAGGGTTAGGGTTAGCGTTAGGGTAAGGGTAAGTGTTAGGGTTAGGGTTAGAGTTAAAGTAAGAGTAAGGGTTAAGGTTAGGGTTAAGGTAAGAGTAAGGGTTAGGGTTAGGTTTAGGGTTAGGGTTAGGGTAAGGGTAAGGGTCAGGATTAGGGTTAGGATTAGGGTTAGGTTTATAGTTAGGGTAAGGGTAAGAGTTAGGGTTAGGGTTAGGATTAGCCTTAGGTGTAGGGTTATGGTAAAGGTAAGGGGTAGGATTAGGGTTAGGGTTAGGGTAAGGTTAAGGGTTAGGGTTAGGGTTAGGGTAGGGGTTAGGGTAAGTGTTAGGGTTAGGGTTAGGGTTAGGATAATGGTAAGGGTTAGGGTTAGGGTTAGAATTAGTGGTTAGGGTTAGGGTTAGGCTTAGGGTAAGGGTAAGGGTTAGGGTTAGGGTTAGGGTTAGGTTTAGGGTTAGTGTAAGGGTAAGTGTTAGTGTTAGGGTTAGGGTTAGAGTTAAGGTAAGAGTAAGGGTTAGGGTTAGGGTTAAGGTAAGAGTAAGGGTTAGGGTTAGGGTTAAGGTTAGGCTTAACTTTAGGGTTAAGGTTAGGGTTAGGGTTAGGGTTAGGGTTAGGTTTAGGGTTAGGTATAGGGTAAGGGTAAGAGTTAGGGTTAGGGTTAGGGTTAGTGTTAAGTTTAGGGTTAGGGTTAGGGTTAGGGTTAGGGTTAGGGTTAGGGTTAGAGTTAGGGTTAGGTTTAGGGTAAGGGTAAGGGGTAGGGTTAGTGTTAGGGCTAAGGTTAGGGTTAGGGTTAGCATTAGGGTTAGGGTAAGTGTAAGGGTTAGGGTTAGGGTTAGGGTTATGTTTAGGATTAGGGTAAGGGTAAGGGTTAGGGTTAGAGTTAGGTTTAGGGTAAGGGTTAGGGTTATGGTTATGGTTAGGGTTAGGGTAATTGTAAGTGTTAGGGTTAGGGTTAGGCTTAGGGTTAGGATAAGCGTAAGGGCTAGGGTTAGGGTTAGGGTTACGGGTTAGGGTTAGGGTTAGGTTTAGGTTAAGGGTTAGGGTAAAGGTAATGGTTAGGGTTAGGGTTAGGGTTAGTGTTATGTTTAGGGTCAGGTTAGGGTAAGTGTAAGGGTTAGGGTTAGGGTTAGAGTTAGTTTTAAGGGTTTGGGTTAGGAGTTAGGGTTAGGGTTAGGGTTATGGTAAGGGTTAGGGTTAGTGTTAGGGTTAGGGTTAGAGTAAGGGTTAGGGTTAGGGTTAGGGTTAGGTTTAAGGTTAGGGTTAGGGTTAGGGTTAGGGGAAGCGTAAGGTTTAGGATTAAGGTAGGGTGAGTGTTAGGCTTAGAGTTAGGGTTACGGTAAGGGTTAGGTTTAGGGTTAGGGTAATTGTAAGGGTAAGGGTTAGGGTTGGGTAGGGTTAGGTTAAGATTTAGGGTTAGTGTTAGGGTTAGCGTAGGGGTTAGAGTAAGGGTAAGTATTAGGTTTAGGGTTAGGATAAGGGTAAGGGTTAGGGTTAGGGTTAGGGTAAGGGAAAGGGTTAGGGTTAGGGTTAGGGTTAGGTTTAGGGTTACGGTAAGGGTAAGGGTAAGTGTTAGGTTTATAGTTAGGGTTAGGGTTAGGGTTAGGGTAAGGGTTAGGGTTAGATTTACGGTTAGGGTTAGGGTTAGGGTTAGTGTTAGGATTAGGGTTAGGATAAGGGTTAGGGTTAGGGTTAGTGTAAGGCTAAGGGTTAGGGTTAGGGTTAAGGTTATATTTAGGGTAAGGGTTAGTGTTAGGTTTAGATGTAAGTGTAAGGTTGAGGGTTAGGTTTATGGTTAGGTTTAGGGTAAGGGAAAAGGTTAGGGTTAGGGTTTGGGTTAGGTTTAGGGTTACGGTAAAGTTAAGGGTTAGGGTTAGGGTTAGAGTTAGGGTAAGGGTTAGGGTGAGGGTAAGGGTTAGGGTAGAGTTTAGGATAAGTGTAAGTGTTATGGAAGGGTTAGGGTTAGGATAAGGATAAGGGTTAGTGTTAAGGATAGGGTTAGGTTTAGAGTTAGAGGTTAGGGTTTGGATTAGGGTTAGGGTTAGGGTTAGGGTAAGGGTAAGGGTTAGGTTTAGGATTAGGTTTAGGGTTAGTGTTAGGCTTAGGGTTAGGGTTAGGGTAAGGGCAAGGGTTAGGGTTTGGGTTATGGTTAAGGTTAAGGTTAGGGCTAGGGTTAGGGTAAGTGTTAGCGTTAGGTTTATGGTAAGGGTTAGGGTTAGGTTTAGGGTTAGGGTTAGGGTTAGAGTTAGGCTTAAGGTTAGGATTATTGTTAGGGAAAGGGTAAGAGTTAAGGTTAGGATTAGGGGTAGTGTTAGGGAGAGGGTTAGGGTAAGGGTAAGGGTAAGGGTAAGGGTTAGGGTTAAGGTAGGGTTAGTGTTAGGCTTAAGGTTAGGATTATGGTTAGGGTAAGAGTAAGGGTTAGGGTTAGGATTAGGGTTAGTGTTAGTGTTAGGGTTAGGGTTAGGGTTAGGGTTAGGGTTAGGTTTAGGGTTAGGGTTAGCATAAGTGTAAGGGTTAGGGTTGGGGTTCTGGTTAGGTTTAGTGTTGGGGTTAAGTTTAGGGTTATTGTAAGGGTTAGGGTTAGGTTTAGGGTTAGGTTTAGTGTTAGGTTTAGGGTTACGGTTAGGGTTAGCGTTAGGGTTAGGGTAAGGGTAAGCTTTAGGGTTAGGTTTAGCCTTCGGTTTAGGGTTGGGGTTAAGGTTAGGGTTAGGGTTAGGGTAAGGGTAAGGGTTAGGGTTAGGGTTAGGGTAAGGGATAGGGTTAGTGTTAAGGTTAATGTTAGGTTTAGGGTTACGGTTAGGGTTAGGGTTAGGGTTAGGGTAAGGGTATGTGTTAGGGTTAGGGTTAGGTTTAGGGTTAGGGTTAGCATTAGGGTAAGCGTAAGGGTTAGGTTTAGTGCTAGGGTTAGGGTTACGGTGAGGGTTAGGGTTAGGGTAAGGGTTAGGGTTACGGTTAGAGTTAGGGTTAGGGCTAGGGTTAGGGTAAGGGTTAGGGTTAGATTTAGGGTTAGGGTTAGGGTTAGCGTAAGAGTAAGTTTTAGGTTTAGGTTTAGGGTTAAGGTTAGGGTTAGGGTAAGGATAAGGGTTAGGTTAGGGTTAGGGTTAGGGTTAGGGTTAGAGTTAGGGTAAGGGTTAGGGTTAATGTTAGGGTTAGGGTTATGGTTAAGGTTAAGGTAAGGATAAGGGTTAGGGTTAGGTTTAGGGTTAGGGTTAGGGTTAGGGTAAGTGTAAGTGTTAGGTTTAGGGCTAGGGTTAGGTTTAGGTTTAGGGTTAGGGTTAGGGTAAGGATAAAGGTTAAGGTTAGGGTTAGGTTTAGGGTTAAGTTTAGGGTTAGGTTGAGGTTAAGGGTAAGGGATAGGGTTAGGTTTAGGGTTAGGGTAAGGGTAAGTGTTAGGGTAATGTTAGGTGTAGGGTTAGGGTTAGGGTTAGGGTTAGGGTAATGATAAGTGTTAGGGTTATGGTTATGGTTAGGGTTAGGGTAAGGGTAAGGGTTAGGGTTAGGGTTAGGGTAAGGGTTAGGGTTAGTGTTAGGGTTAATGTTAGGTTTAGGGTTACGGTTAGGGTTAGGGTTAGGGTTAGGGTAAGGGTATGTGTTAGGGTTAGGGTTAGGTTTAGGGTTAGGGTTAGCGTTAGGGTAAGGGTCAGGGTTAGGGTTAGGGTTAGGTTTAAGGTAAGGGTAAGCATTAGGGTTAGCGTTAGGGTTAGGGTTAGTTTTAGGGTAGGGTTTAGGGATAGGTTTAGGGTAAGTGTAAGGTTTAGGGTTAGGGTTACGGTTAGGGTTAGGGTAAGGGTAAGGGTTAGGTTTAGGGTTAGGGTTAGGGTTAGTGTAATGTTTACATTAGGGTTAGGGTAAGGGCAAGGTTCGGGTTAGGGTTAAGGGTAGTTTAAGGGTAAGGGTTAGGGTTAAGGTTAGGGTTGGGGTTAGGATTAGGGTTAGGGTAAGGGCTAGGGTAAGGGTAAAGTTTAGGTTAGGATTAGGCTTAGGGTTAGGGTAACGGTTAGGGTTAGGGTTAGGGTTAAATTTAGGGTTAGGATTAGAGTTAGGGTAAGGATAAGGGTTAGGGTTAGGTTTATGGTTAGGTTTAGTGTTGGGGTTAAGTTTAGGGTTAGGGTAAGGTTTAGGGTTAGGATTAGGGTTAGGGTAGGGGTTAGGATAAGGGTAAGTGTTAGGGTTAGGGTTAGGGTTAGGATAAGGGTAAGGGTTAGGTTTAGGGTTAGGGTTAGTTTAGGTTTAGGGTAAGGGCAAGGGTTAGGGTTACGGTTAGGGTTAGGGTTAGGGTTAGGTTTATGGTTAGGGTTAGTTTTAGGGTTAGGGTTATGGTAAGGGTTTGGCTTAGGTTTAGGGTAAAGCTAAGGGTTAGGTTTAGGGTTAGGGTTAGGTTTAGGGTAAGGGTTAGGGTTAGGTTTAGGATAAGGGTAAGGTTGAGGGTTAGGGTTAGGGTTAGGTTTAGGGTACGGGAAAGGGTTAGGGTTAGGGTTAGGGTTAGGGTTAGGGTTAGGTTTAGGGTAGGGGTAAGGGTAAGGGTTGGGGTTAGGGTTAGGTTTAGGGTTAGGTTTAGGGTTAGGGTAAGGGTAAGGGTAAGGCTTAGGGTTATGTTTAGGGTTAGGGTTAGGTTTCGGCTTATGGTAAGGGTAAGGGTAAGTGTTAGGGTTATAGTTAGGTTTAGGGTTAGGGTAAGGGTAAGGGCTAGTGTTAGGGTTAGGATAAGGGTAAGGGTTAGGGTTAGGGTTAGGGTTAGGATTAGTGTAAGGGTAAGGGTTAGGTTTAGAGTTAGGGTTAGGGTTAAGTTTAGGGTTAGAGTAAGGGTAAGGGTAAGGGTTAGGGTTATAGTTAGGGTTAGGGTTAGGGTAAGGGTTAGGGTTAGGGTTAGGATAAGGGTAAGGGTTAGGGTTAGGGTTAGGGTTAGGATTACGGTAAGGGTAAGTTTTAGGGTTAGGGTTAGGGTTAGGTTAGGGTAGGGGTAAGGGTTAGGGTTACGGTTAGGGTTAGGGTTAGGGCTAGGCTTAGGGTAAGGGTTAGGGGTAGATTTAGGGTTAGGGTTAGGGTTAGGGTAATGGTAAGGTTTAGGTTTAGGGTTAGGGTTATGTTTAGGGTTAGGGTTAAGGTTAGGGTTAGGGTAAGGATAAGGGTTAGGTTAGGGTTAGGGTTAGGGTTAGGGTTAGAGTTAAGATAAGGGTTAGGGTTAATGTTAGGGTTAGAGTTATGGTTAGGGGTAAGGTAAGGGTAAGGGTTAGGGTTAGGTTTAGGGTTAGGGTTAGATTTAGGTTTAGGGTTAGGGTTAGGGTAAGGATAAGGGTTAAGGTTAGGGTTAGGGTTAGGGTTAAGTTTAGGATTAGGTTGAGGGTAAGGGTTAGGGTTAGGGTTAGGTTTAGGGTTAGGGTAAGGGTAAATGTTAGGGTAATGATAGGTGTAGGGTTAGGGTTAGGGTTAGGGTAAGGGTAAGTGTTAGGGTTGTGGTTAGGGTTAGGGTTAGGGTTAGGGTTAGGTTTAGGGTTAGGGTAAGGGTAATGGTAAGTGTTAGAGTTATAGTTAGGGTTAGGGTTAGGGTTAGGGTAAGGGTAATGGTTAGATTTAGGGTTAGGGTTAGGGTTAGGGTTACATTTATGGTTAGGGTTAGTGTTAGGGTTAGGGTTAGGGTAAGGGTTTGGGTTAGGGTTAGGGCAAGGCTAAGGGTTAGGGTTAGGTTTAGGCTTAGGGTTAGGGTAAGGGTAAGGGTTAGGGTTAGGTTTAGTGTTAGGATAAGGGTAAGGGTTAGGGTCAGGGTTAGGGTTAGTGT